>BQKN01064220.1:144748-174853 GCA_022839385.1 Asparagus kiusianus
GGAGGGGTGTGATTGCAAATTTGAGGGATAGAGAGGGACCTCTTCGTAAAAGGAAGCGAGGCGCTTCACATCTGCGGTCTCGCGAGCGATGTGGTTAAGGTGAACTCCGGCGGCGGCGGCGGCGGCCATTTTCGTTTGAGATGGGAGGAGATTGGAGAGGGTAAATTGTGGGTGGAGAGATGAGAGTGTGCGCTTATTGTTTCCGATATTTCGCGCGATAGAAATCTGCACGCGTGGCCAATGGTACAAACTGTTTTTTTGCGATGTTAAAATTTAGGGAAAAATGTGTCCAGGCCCTAAAAACAAAAACTTTATGCGCTGCAGGCCCTCTTAGTTTTTTTCATGTGATTCAGCCCCTTGAAATGTAACACTTTGTACTGTAGCCCCTTTTTAGCAATTATTACATGCCAGCTAAGCTAAAATCTCCAAAATAATCTTATCACATCTCTTCAATCCCTCAAACCCAGCTCTCTCATCTCCCTATGTTAGTTCTAGCTAGTTGGGGGCAAGTTAGAACTAACAATAACAATATTCGAAGCGATATAATGAGAGGTAGAAAATGAGCCCAAGTGAAAGGAAGATACCGTGTGATAGGCAATATAAAGGGCTACACACCGACAAAGACGGTGGTGAAAACGGAGACCGGAGGTGGCCGGAAAACGCGCGCGAAGTCGGCACGACGCTGCTATTTTCTGCTCGTTGCTGCCGTCGAGTAATGTTTCGGACGTTACCGAGAGAGATAGAGACTGAGTTAGAACGTGATACAAATTGGAGGTGATAGGCAATATGTAGGGCTAGTCACCAAAAAAGAAATCAGCGGAAACGAAGATTGGAGGTGATCGGAAAGTGCGTGCGAAGTCGGCACAAAACTGCAGCGCCGTGCCGACTTCGCGCGCGTTTTTCGGCCACCTCCGGTGTCCGTTTTCACCACCGTCTTCGCCGGTGTGTAGCCCTTTATATTGTCTATCACACGGTATCTTACTTTCACTTGGGCTCATTTTTTATCTCTCGTTATATCGGTTCGAATATTGTTAGTTCTAACTTACCCAACTAGCTAGAACTAACATTGGACGGGTTAGAACTATCATGAGACGGGTTAGAACTAACATGAGGAAAGTTAGAACTAACATGGGGCAAGTTAGAACTAACATGGGGCGGATTAGAACTAACATGAGGCGAATTATAACTAACATGAGGCAAATTAGAACTAATATGGGGCAAGTTAAAACTAACTTGAGAGTTCAAGAGCCTAGAACTAAGATGAATTAGAGATAGAACTAGCTAGAACTAACATGGGGCGTGCTAGAACTAACATGGGGCGTGTTAAAACTAACATGAGTCAAATTAAAACTAACTTGAGAGCCCAAGAGCGTAAAACTAACTTGAGAAAAAGCTCCTCCCACCTCCGGTGGAGCCCACCGAGACATCCCGACGACCCCGACAATCTCCTCCCACCTCTGGCAAGCACGGACAGCGGCGAAAAACTCCGAACAGCGAAGAACAAACCCGAACAGCGAGAAATTGCACTGCAAAAAACTGCAGTTTTGTGCCGACTTCGCACGCACTTTTCGATCACCTCCAATCTCCGTTTCCGCCGATTTCTTCTTTGTTGACTAGCTGTACATGTTGCCTATCACCTCCAATTTGTATCATGCCCTAACTCAGTCTCTATCCCTCTCGGTAACGTCCGAAACATCGCTCGATGGCAGCAGCGAGCAAAAAATAACAGCGTCGTGTTGACTTCGCGCGCGTTTTGCGGCCACCTCCGGTCTCCGTTTTTACCACTGTCTTCGTCGGTGTGTAGCCCTTTATATTGTCTATCACACGGTATCTTCCTTTCACTTAGGTTCATTTTCTATCTCTCGTTATATCGCTTCGAATATTGTTAGTTCTAACTTGCCCAACTAGCTAGAACTAACATGGGACGAGCTAGAACTAACATGAGGCGGGCTAGAATTAACATGTGACGGGTTAGAACTAACATGAGAAAAGTTAGAACTAACATGGAGCAAGTTAGAACTAACATGGGGCGTGTTAGAACTAACATGGGGCGAATTAGAACTAACATGAGGCAAATTAGAACTAACTTGAGAGCCCAAGAGCCTAGAACTAAGATGAATTAGAGGTAGAACTAGCTAGGACTAACATGTGGCATGCTAGAACTAACACGGGGCGTGTTAGAACTAACATGGGGCAAATTAGAACTAACTTGAGAGCCCAAGAGCATAGAACTAACTTGAGAAAAAGCTCCTCCCACCTCCGGCGGAGCCCACCGAGACACCCCGACGACCCCGACAACCTCCTCCCACCTTCGGCAAGCCCGGACCGCAGCGAAAAGCTCCGAACATCGAAGAACAAACCTGAACGGCGAGAAATTGTACTGCAAAAACTGTAGTTTTGTGCCGACTTCGTACGCACTTTTCGATCACCTCCAATCTCCATTTCCGCCGATTTCTTCTTTGTTGACTAGCCCTACATGTTGCCTATCACCTCCAATTTGTATTACGCTCTAACTCAGTCTCTATCTCTCTCGGTAACGTTCGAAACATCGCTCGATGGCAGCAGCGAGCAGAAAATAGCAGCGTCGTGACGACTTCGCGCGCGTTTTCCGACCACCACCGGTCTCCGTTTTCACCACCGTCTTCGCCGGTGTGTAGCCCTTTATATTGTTTATCACGGTATCTTACTTTCACTTGGGCTCATTTTCTATCTCTCGTTATATCGGTTAGAATATTGTTAGTTCTAACTTGCCCAACTAGCTAGAACTAACATTGGACGGGCTAGAACTATCATGAGACGGGTTAGAATTAACATGAGGAAAGTTAGAACTAACATGGAGCATGTTAGAACTAACATGGGGCGAATTAGAACTAACATGAGGCAAATTAGAACTAACATGAGGCAAATTAGAACTAACTTGAGAGCCCAAGAGCCTAGAACTAAGATTAATTAGAGCTAGAACTAGCTAGAACTAACATGGGGCGTGCTAGAACTAACATGAGGCGTTGAACTAACATGAGACAAATTAGAACTAACTTGAGAGCCCAAGAGCGTAGAACTAACTTGAGAAAAAGCTCCTTCCACCTCCGACGGAGCCCACCGAGACACCCCGACGACCCTGACAACCTCCTCCCACCTCCGGCAAGCCCGGACAGCAGCGAAAAGCTCCGAACAGCGAAGAACAAACCCGAACGGCGAGAAATTGCACTGCAGAAAACTACAGTTTTGTGCCGACTTCGCACACACTTTCCGATCACCTCCAATCTCCGTTTCCACCGATTTCTTCTTTGTTAACTAGCCCTACATGTTGCCTATCACCTTTAATTTTTATCACGCTCTAACTCAGTCTCTATCCCTCTCGGTAACGTTCGAAACATCGCTCAACGGCAGCAGCGAGCAGAAAATAGCAGCGCCGTGCCGACTTCGCGGGCGTTTTTCGGCCACCTCCGGTCTCCGTTTTCACCACCGTCTTCGCCGGTGTGTAGCCCTTTATATTGTCTATCACACGGTATCTTTCTTTCACTTGAGCTTATTTTCTATCTCTCGTTATATCACTTCGAATATTGTTAGTTCTAACTTGCTCAACTAGCTAGAACTAACATAGGGAGATGAGAGAGCTGAGTTTGAGGGATTGAAGAGATGAGATAAGGTTATTTTGAAGATTTTAGCTTACCTGGCATGTAATAATTGCTAAAAAGGAGCTGCAGTACAAAGTGTCACACTTCAAAGGGCTGAATCACATGGGGGAAACCAAGAGGGGCTGCAGCACATGAAGTTTCTGTTTTTGGGGCATGGACACATTTTTCCCTAAAATTTAAGCAAATGTGAGAACTTCTCTATGAAAATTCTCACATGACAATCGTATGCTAATTTAGAACATATTTAATTCTTTTTTTTGGGTTATGCCTACTGTTAAACATATTGAATTCTAAGTTAAACCGATCGTAATTTCATTTTAAATAGAATATTAATAGGTTTGATAATAATTTTAACAAATAGTAAAAATTTAGATGTTAAAAAAGTAGCATGCGAATGCGAGGAGAAATTCTCACATTGGTATAACCAAGCATACTAAAGTGTAGCTTTTAGAAAGTTTAAGATATCTAAGTGCAGTCAAATATAACTAGAGTATATATGTGCAAAGTAAGTGAAACAGTGTGCATTTAAGTGAAATAAGCCTTTTCACTAATTAAAACTGGCTTTATTTTTATCACTCACAAATTTAATTATGCTTAAATACTCTATCGTTTACTCAATGTCGTACGTAAATATTCTCACTTGTAAAACTCTACACTAAACTGTCCTAAAGTTTCTAGATGTTTCATGTTGATATTCTCAGTTATGTAAACATGAGCATTCCCTCATGAAAATTCTCATGCAATACTCAAAAAGTTCTAGAACATTTACACCTTACTTTTTGTTTAATCCTTTGTTAAATCTATCAAAATCATATTTTTAGTTCATTATAATTCTATCTTAAAATGTAATTTTGATATAACAATAAATTTAAGAAAATAAAGATCATATTACTCTATAAATATTATCACGTTGAGTGTCGTATGAGAATTATCGAAAGAGTATCAACGTGAAACATTTGAAAGAGAGTATGCAACTGGGTCAACCCAAAGTATATGCAAAAATACCCCTTCTCATAACCTTACTCCTATGCTAATGAGACAATTACCTTTCTATCGTCTCCGTTCACCAACGCCCCACCCCTTCAGCATAAACCCTACATTTGCTCTCGCTGAACCCATTCCTCTTTCTTTCTCGTTCCTCAAGGACTTATTTGGATTGGGGAGAATAAGAGAGAAGGAAAGTTAGGGGAACCATTCGCTTTGTTTGCAAACATTTAAGAGGTGAAGTTATTCACCTTAGTTCTTCTTAGTTCAAACTCTAATAACATAAAATTTGTTACCCCAAATTGAGATGTAACAAAGGGGAAGTAAACTCCATTTCCTTCCCTTCTCTTCCCTTAGGGCTTGTTTAGATCAAGGGTAATGTGAGTAAAGGGAAGGTAGGGGATACATTACTCTTATTCAGAAAGTCATTTGAGTTAGTTAATAAGAGGGAAATTAAGGTAATGGAGGGGAGAAAACTTAGATTTCATTCTTCCCCAAATTGGGGTATAATAGAGGGGAAGGTAGGGGGGGTGTAACTCTTAAAATAAAGGAATATTACACAAATACAAATTTACCCACTATATCAAGATGACATTCAAAAGGATAAAATAACATATAAGATATAAGTGTTATGGTGTTTTCAATCGCCAAATTACGGCCCTTTGCCAGCAATGGATAAGTGTCCCCTTACATGCACCGCTCAAACCAGATTGACGGTCAGGGCAACCAATGATCACAACTTAGCCGACTCGCCGAGTCGACGTCTCCTTAGGCCGACTGGAAGGGTGGTACTTTTCGACCCTCTTGTCGAAGACGACTCGCTACGAGCCTACTCAACCAGTTATTCGACGTCTTGCAAGGTCGACTCGAAAGGTGTTACTTCTCGACCAAGCTAAAGGACGACTTCAGTCTCGAGCCTCTCTCCCTGACAACACGTCGGCGTCACATTAAATGCTTGGCAGACGCATCATACCTCTAGCCCCGATAGTCTTCATGACTCATCGGACCACGTCAGCACCATCATGCCTCTAATCACTTCTCATTTAATGTTGAGGCGATCTCTCCTCCACTCGTAAACCGACATGTGTAAAGTAGGTGCTGACGTAGCCACTAGCCCATGCTTATTTATCACCATCCTGTGCTCGGCCGAAATGACGGTTCTACCCTTTCAGCACCACTGCAAATAGAGGTACTATTCTCAATAGAAAGAAGATCTTTTTTCGGAAAAGATTCCTTTTCCTAGCAATTTCTAAGCCATTTCCAAGCTATTTTCCAAGCAATACATGCTAATTATACTGCACTACACAGAAGAACTCACACAGTTCTTCATTTTCCCACTCAAGTTCATCAGCTGACTTGATCATCAGAGGTACAACAAGGGAACTAAGCCCAGTCCTCTCACGAATTTCTATTTATGCATGCTGAAGCTACTAAACTCAAGACCAGATATTCAGAAATGTGAGCGACCCCCTAATCAATCTCACCCCATATATTTGACTGTTTGATTACTTAACCTCTACATAAAGCAATATATATTTTCTTACATTTCCTTTAGGGCTTGTTTGGATTGAGGGGAATAAGGGAGAAGAGAAGTTAGGGGAACCATTCACCTTGTTTGGGAACATTTAGGAGGTGAAGTTATTCACCCTAGTTCCCCTTGGTTCACCCCTTAATAGTATAAAATTTGTTACCCCTAAATTGGGGTGTAACCAAGGGGAAGGAAACTCCCTTCCATTCCATTCCCTTCCCTTCTCTCACCTAGTTTTCCTTAACTTCCCTTAACCCCATTAAAATCCAAACACCCCCTTACTTTATTAGACTTTGTAAACAGGATGAAACAGATTCCTCAATAACATATAAGATGATATTCCCCTTACTTTCCTTTTAACTTAATTTATTATATGTTCTCTAAGGGCTTGTTTGGATTGAGGGGAATAAGGAAGAATAAAAGTTAGGGGAACTATTTACCTTATTTAGGAATATTTAGGAGGTGAAGTTATTCATCTTAATTCCCATTGTATAAAATTTGTTACCCTTTGGGTGTAACCAAAACGAAGGGCGCTCCTTTTCCTTTCCTTCCATTCTCTAACCTAGTTTCCCAAACTTCCGTTATTAAACCCATTGAAATCCAAACACACCCTTAACATTCCTGCATGTGCAGACATCAACCTCATGATTCAAAATTTTCCAAGTTGTCTCTTCTCTCGTATCAAGGGAGATGGAAATCGAGGTGCTCATCGTCTTTAGCTCAACAAACATTATTAATTCTAGCTCCGCCCTCTCTTACTTCTATTGTGAAGGAAAGAGATGAGTTCTTCAAATTCTAACGGTTCTCCTCAAAAACTCCCGAGTCTCTCCACCTCTTCGCCGACGGGATCTCTCTCGATGGACCGCTCCCCAAATGGCGATCGAGGACCAGTGGGGCGGCCGCGATTCCCGCCAGAACTCTCACGATCTCGCCCTATCCAAAGGTTAGGGCTTTCAAAGCAACTAGGGCTAGGGTTTATCCTCCATCTGAATTCAAGATTTATGATCGTAACTTTGTGTGCTGTTTTTTTTTCTCCTTTTCTTATTAGAGCCTCCTTATATTGATGATCCGGAGAATGTATTGGACGAAAGCATGGCGCTTCCTTTCAACACCGAGACCGAGGGTGGCAGCGTTGAGGGGGTATTGTTTTTTGTTCTGGTCCTATAGAATCCTAATTGAAACACACAATCATTTTCCTTGGATAAGTGCACGAATCACGAAGTTCAATGATCGACGAGTTGGCTTGGCACCCTCTAGGTGCACATTTAATGCTGTGGACAAATCCCCGCCGGATATCCTGTTACCTTCGACCATAATCCATCCTAGTTTTGAGAGTTATTGTGTATGCTTTTACGATCAAACTTTATGTAGAAGTACCTCTTCCTCCTTTAGTTAACTAGGATAGTCCGGGTCTCTTAAGCCTCCGTCTTATTCCTCGGTCGTGTGGCATCTAAATCCACCATCCTCTAGTCAATTATCAAGAGAAACCTCTGTCGTATGCCCCTTAGTGAGAGAAAATGATCATATTATTCTGTAGCATTTCGTGGACTTTCTTTGGTCCCTTTTTCTTTCTCTCATCTCTTTTTTCTTAGCTATTTAGTTGTAGCTTAGAGTATGGGGATAATCTTTAGATGTAACTGTTGAGTTTAGAAAAGGAAGCCGGTCTAAGAAATTTCAAATCGAAGAAATATAGACCGTGTATTATGTAAACAAAAGTCGTCCGGTCAAAATTATTACATTGCTAGTTTCATATGCTTTTCTACTGGCTGTTTGTCTTCAGCCTCTCGTGTCAGTTTTGTGCTTTTCAACTTGACCAGATCCTGTCCAATTTCAGTTTCACACAGTCAACTCGTACTTTGTTGGTCTATTCCCAAGCTTCCTCTGCTTTCTGTATCCTAGCCTATGCTTCCTAGTATACAAGCATCCGAGAGCTCTGCACTCTTCATCACCCATTCCTTTGCTTGCCAGTCCCTTTCCCGTTGTGATATTTCTTATTCTTTAGTTCACAAAGATTGTTTGTATGTCGTACTTTTTTTTTTTGCAAAGTTGTAATAATCATGCTTGTTTGTGGCTTAAGCTTTAATTCTTATCTCATGTTCAGGTCGCAGAGGAGTTGATGGTTATGTATGAAGATTTCCTTAAAGGAAATTATGAATGAATTGAAAAGCTAAGGAAATCGGTTCCTGTAGTTAATGCTGTTTCTCAACGCAAAAGGGTAATTTTATCCAACTTTAATCTATGATCAGTTCTACTGTGGATACGTGTGATTAGTGTCATTTTTATGTTCATAACTTAGAAGTGCTTCATAAAGTTTAGCCTTTACTAAATTGAATGGCAGCAAAAGATTCATAATGCAAATTTTATATATGGCATGTTTATAACAGTTTTTTTTATTGTATAAATGTCTTTCTAGTGCTAGATTAGCAAAATTGCAGGCTAAGAGTTTGTTTCTCTATATCAATATATTTTCCTGACCTGGTTTATTAGGTTTTTGGGGCCTTATTAGCATATTTATTGCTTATCTTAGAAATGGTGAAGTCTTATATGCTGATACAATACAAGTTTTGTATTTTAACCTTTTTTGTCACTGTGTTACGCAACTTCTTACACATACACACACGCACACACACATTCTTGAACCTGCTCTTGTGCAGTAGTTTTGTTTATACTTCAGACGTGGCATAGTAGACTACAAATACATGCACATTTTACATATGAGGATACTCAGTTATTTGATGTCTAATAGCAGCAAATGGTCATGATTCAACTTTACTTATTTTCATACTGTTCTATTAGCATATCCTGTGCAACAGGTGAGAAATTGCCTATAATCTTAACAAGCTGACAAACAAAATTAATTACTCAAGTATTTTCTAGCCAAATATGTAAAGCAAAATATATTTTGAATCTCAAACCTATGATGCACGGATACGGATACGGGATACGGATACGACACGGACACGGATACGGGATACGACAAAATCCAAAAAAATAGGATACGGGGATACGGCGAGGAATTTTTTTTTTCCAAATTATTATTATATATGAAAATTTTATAAAATTCAACTAACAATCTAAATTATGAATCTATCACAAAATAACAAATTTGTAAACAAAAAGGAATTGGAGTACATACTCATTCTATCACAAAATAACAAGTTTGTAAACAAAAAGGAATTGGAGTACATACTCTACTCATTCTATCACAAAATAACAAGTTTGTAAACAAAAAATACATCAAGATGGAGTGGAAGCTAGTCCAATGACTTCTTCATTGCCTTCATCATCAGCAAACAATACAGCCTCCATGGTGGGTTCATCAAGAGACAAGGTGACGACATCAAGAATACCGGCACCCTGAAATGAGTCGAATGCATCTCCACCAATATCCCCCAGCCTCGATTCTCCTTCTTGATATTCTTGGGATGATCGAGAAAGCAAACAAAGATTACTATGCACATACACAAGATCTTCTGCCCTTGACGGTGTCATCTTGTTCCTCATCAAAGAGTGAATGAATGAGTATGTACTCCAATTCCTTTCGCAGCAAGAGGATGAGCATGGTTGGCCTAGAAGCTTTAAGGCCAATGCTTGAAGATTTGGAGTTGAGGATCCATAAAGCGCCCACCATGATTTTGGATCCATCAATCCTCTATTGATAAGAGAGTCTGGATCCCTAAAAGTGTCAAGAGTACCCGAGAATCTAGCAAATTCCAAGTTAACCGTCCTCCGTTCATCGGCATTAGGATAATATCTCCTCAGACACTTGGATCTTTCTGAAGAGATCTCCTCATCCTGATGGGGTGCTTGCCGGTGGATATTCTCATTGAGCCATGTCTCGTGATAATATCTATTAAAATTTAACATTGAATTAGACATTATTAATAGAAATAATCACATCAAAAATAATGAATTGATAACATAATCTAAATTATTACCTTGGATTCAAAGAGTGCGCCAAGCACTCAAGTGGCGTGTTGCTCTTATTCTCAAACTGCCTGAGAAAAATGAGGTAGAACCTTACGTGCTCAATGATAATAGTTTGCATACTAATCGGTTGAATCTTGTGGTAGTCAGCAGTCAAGAACTATAGTTACTTTTAACGTGCATCCATGTGACATAAGTCTATAGATATACTCCTATAGGTTCTAGAAACCTGTACTCACAGGAACCTGTGTGAAGTGTAAATTTAAGACTATAAGGTGTAAAAAAAAAAGGATGCATGTTTTCATCTTATAGAAAGAGTGGTGTACCATAACCATGAGCCCAGTAGGATGAGGTTGGTGGGAATCGCCATCATCTTCTTGTCAAGATGGAGTTAAAATTTTAAATTCATGAAGTTTACATGCTCAATAGCAGCAACCCTCAACTTCCCTTCAAGCAAGTGTCAAGACGAGGAAGAAAGATGATGATGTTATTGCAGATAAGAAATGGGCATTTCCAAGCCACATAAACCAAACAGCCTGATGTACTCATACTCACATTTTCCCCTATCCTGTTTGTTTCCTACAACTGCAAATAGGCTAGCATGCAACCCTCACTTTCAGTAAACAGTTGAATAATAAGATTTTCCCCTTATCGTGTTTGTTTCCTACAACTGCAAATAGGCTAGCGTGCAACCCTCACTTTCAGTTAACAGTCGAATAATAAGATTTTCCATTGCTTGTGCCATTATAATTGCAGGGGCGTTATTAGATTTCTCTACTATGAAATTCTTTTCAGAATTTCAAAAAAATTATTTCTTTTACGAGCTTGATTAGCGTAGAGATGTGTAATGCATGTAATACAACCCAATCCCATTGTTGCACTAGTAAGTTGTATAAGCTAGCAAGACAACTTACAACCACGGTAGCACAACAAAATGGCTTATCACAACTGAATGCAATTGGACCTCTTTTGCACAAGTGCAGCGGCTTGTTGCGGTAAAACCAAATTGGGCTTTGGTGGAGGAGAATTCATGAGCTTTTCAGAACGAGAGATCATTGTGTGATTATGTGGAAACTTAGATGGTGTAAGATAGTACTAGGCATTAACACTGACAGATTTAATTTCAAGTAGCTGATGGGTCTATATCTTTTCTGGAATGGTCTGTTACATGATATAGGGGCATAAGTTAAAGTTGTCTCCAAAGGAAAATGAGGCTTGGTGCCAATTCCAAAGTGGGTAATGAAATGCAACCGAGCATCTAGGAGATACTGTCCTCCACCAATCTGAGTTACACCAATCTGAGTTATCGAGCTTCAAAACTAGAGATTAGTAGCTGACCAGTTTAGATGCTAAGTAATCTTACCACATGATTATATCTGATCTTTGTTATCTAATTTATTTCCTCCAGAATGTGAATTTTTTGCTGAAGAGATCATTTAAACTGAACTTCTTGATTCGTATCTTTGCATATGATGTTTTGGAATTTTTGTTAACTACGACCAGTTTTAATGTCGAGTCTGTCTCTGCATTGCAGATGAGTAGATGACCAGGTTTAATGTCGAGTCTGTCTTGCAATAAGATGGTCATCTTTCTTTGGTTTAGCGCGAGATGCTTTTTGATATCACCTACATAGTTATCATCAGCAGGAGCATAAATATCTATTAGAATGTAAACGTAATGATGGAAATAATTGGAGACTAGAATTCCATTAGTCATTCTTGATTGTTTTTTCTTACCGTCTTTACTGATGTGTACCAGTGAATGTGAATAAGACGAAATTGAGTTTTGGTTTGAAATTCTTTTAGCACATTGAATACAAGATATGGACCTCATGATATTCATTTTCGAGAATGGCATATACTCATTAGGGATCATGTGTTGCTCTTTGGACTGTCTTTGGGACTTTTGGAGGGAATAGATCATTGGGAGTGACAAAGATGTGTACGTGGGAAGGTGAAAGAATGAGGTTAGATATCGAAGAATGATCCCATCTGTAAGTCTGCCTGAGGATTTTTGTACACTGGAAAGAAGAAGAAGAAGAAGAAGAAGAAGAAGAAATGCCATGATAGTTATGTTAAATAACATATCTGGTTTTTATTGCCTTTTTGGTAAATACTGAGATATGTACCTTATGCAGAATGACATGGACATGGAGAGATCTAGTAAAAGATTTACAGATGAAAGAAAAAGAAATAGAGCGAAATTCAGTTTCACTGGAAAAGATGCAGTCCGTATTAGTTTTCTACATTGTAGCATTATCTGTGTTTTTTAACGGTTGTATCCTGGTGTTTTGTCTAGCTTTAGTTGTATTCTTATTAGTCTACGCAGCTCAGAAAAGCTGATGAAAATGTTCTGTTCGTTGTGCAGGTGATAAATGATGAGGATGATAGCTCAGATGAAGAGGCGTCGGACATGATGCTGGATGAACGTACGTGTCATGCTTGAAACTCCTGCAAACAATTTAAAACAAAAAGAAATGCCCTATGAAGAGGGATGCTCGGTTGTTGCCTCAAGGCGAAACAAGGGCAAGAAGTAAGGACAAAAGAATTTTCCTGGAGACTTAGTAATATTGTATTGTGAAGTCACCATCCTTTTATTTTCATTTCATTATCTGGTTGCATCTCTGACTTCAGTAAATTTATTGTCATCGGATCTACTTTTTATTTATTTATTTATTTATCTTCTTCGAAGTATTCCGTTACACCAAAAATTTTGTAGCTGACTGTGTTAACGATACAAGCATCAGAGTGTAGATTCGGGATGGAGAATTGTAGATTCGGCGAGTGTATGGATTTGACCACTGGAAAAGTCAGAGGAGTGCTTTTGGGCGTCTGGCGGTCGACCGGCGGTGGAGCTGCGGTCGACCGCAATGTGCACGCAGATGTATTTGTGGCTCTGGAAGTTGGGCGGTCGACCGGACATGGAGCGGCGGTCGACCGGCTTTTGTCCAGAGAGCTGGGTGAGCCTCTGGACTTTTCACGGTCGACCGCACATGGCGCTGCGGTCGACCGCGACACAGGTTCGGGTCTGGGTTCTGTTTCCAGACCCGTTTCGTTTCAGTTTGGTATAAATACCCAAGTGGGTGTTTTCTAGGGTTTGAGAGAGGGATTTTGAGCAGATTGAAGGGAGAGTTCTTGGGCTTCTATTCTAGGAGTAATTGGTGAGATCAAGAGTTGATTTATTGAGGGTTTTGGGTGAGAGATTTGTAACCCTAGTTGTATCCTCTTGATTTCTATTAGTGAAAACTCCCCCCTTCTTCCCCCGTGGACGTAGGCATCTCGCCGAACCACGTAAAAACTGGTGTTAGTGATTGTTTGTGCTATTGTGGTTGTTTGGTTTATCTTTTCTCGGCGATTGGTTTGGTTTCTCGAGGCACAACAAGTGGTATCAGAGCTCCGGGCAACGCTTGGACTTTTTGGAGGTATAGATCAGTTGGGAAGTTTCTCTAGAGCTTCGATTGGTGATAAAGGTGGAATCTTTGTGGTAAAAATTCTATCTTTGGTCAATTTTTGGATCTATTTCCTATTTGTTCCGCAATTGTTTATTGGGTGCTTTGTGATATATGGCTGAAAAAGATAAAAATGGGGAGGGTTCTTCTGGTGTGAAGGCCGTCCAAAGTTTGAATATACATTCTATGAAAATAGATGTGGAAAAGTTCAACGGCACAAATAATTTTGGACTTTGGCGATGCGAAGTCATGGATGCGCTAAATGCGTAAAATTTGGAAGATACATTGGAGTTGGACGGGAAACCGGCCGACGTTGATGAAAAGGTTTGGAATAAAATGAATAGAACGGCGTGTGGTGTGATTAGGTCTTGCCTTACTCAAGACCTTAAATATGATGTGATGAATGAAACTTCGGCAAAGAAGATTTGGGAAGTCCTAGAGGGTAAATATTTGACAAAGAACGTCGAAAATCGTTTGCATTTGAAGAGGATGCTTTATCGCTTCCAATTGAAGAAGGGGACATCCATTAGTGATCACATGAACCACTACACGAAGCTACTTGCAGATTTGGCGAATGTAGATGTTATTGTTGAAGATGAGGATAAAGCATTGTTGTTATTGAGTTCCTTGCCCGACGAGGAATATGAGACCTTTGTCCTCACTCTTATTAATGGGAAGGCATCACTTTCGTATAGTGAGGTCACCGCAGCTCTTGTGAATTATCAACTTCGAAAGAAGGACAAGGAGACTTCCATCGAGCCGGTTGCGGGGGCATTGGTTGCAAGAGCTAAAAGTCCAAACCGTGGAAGAAGGTCGCAGTCTAGAGGGGGGCATCCTGCAGTTGGTAGGAATCAGTGTGCCTTTTGTAGAGAGGATGGACATTGGAAAGCCGAATGCCCAAAGTTGCAAGCTGTGAAGAATAAAGGGAAAGCTATTCAAGCTTCAGAGGTGAATGTTGCCAAGGCTAGTGGCGACGTTTCAGATTCAGATTCTTCAGGCTATTCGTGCCCAGCTCTTCCGTCAGTTGATGTTGCCGACTCCACCGAGTGGATGTTGGATTCAGGTGCTACTTACTATATATGCCCTAGAAGGGATTGGTTCTCCAGCTTTCAGGAGTTGGAAAGAGGGGATGCTGTTCTTATGGGTAATAATCACAGATGCCCTATTGGTGGTATTGGTACCGTTCAGATTCGGATGAGTGACGGGATGGTTCGGGAGTTGGCTGATGTGAGGTTCGTTCCTCAACTGAGGAAGAACATCATTTCACTTGGTGTATTGGAGGCAGCAGGCTATAGGGTGACTTTGGCGGATTCTCGCTTGAAGGTCACATCGGGGTCCATAATTGTGATGAAGGGCGTCAGGAGGAGTAACTTATATTATCTGCTTGGGAGCACGGTGATTGATAGAGCTCTGACGACTTCATTGGATTTGGTTAGACTGTGGCATTGGTTGGTGCTGGAATATATCGTTGGTTACACCATGCACAGATTGTTGAGGAGTGCTATGACCTGCAGATTGAAGTCCTGCGAGCACATTGGGATGAGCGAGGAGACCGAGGTGGAGTTCAGCACTTCTATCCACCGATCGAGGGGTCTTATTGGAGGTGTTCAGTCAGGCATTGGGGGATTTCCGAGGAGGCATCATCGGGAGGTAATCGTTTTCTTGTTTCCTATGTTGGGGATTGTACTAGGCATATTTGGGTTGCAACCAAGTCCCGTTGGTATAAAGTCCTAGGAGTCCGCAACAGTTGGAGGAGGTGTATGGGCAGAAAGGTTACCAGTCGTACTTGTTCTAGTAGGGGTCATTTCTTGCATTGGTGCCGAGCTCATGGCAGTTGGAGACACTTCAGAGGAGAGGAGACAATGGGGCGACGTGATGAGATGGCGGATTTAGTGGGTCGTTCTTTTCTGGAGGAGGATCGGCATTGGTTGTCGAGCAGTGGATCTGGTATTCAGGCTTCGACAGGTTTGGGTCATCTTATGAGGTTGCCGACTGCTGCGTATAGAGTTATTAGATCTGGTGGAGCTGTTTTAAATTTTGGTTGGCGTCGGATATTGGGCTACCCAGCACTTGGTCACATCGTGGATGTGAGATTGGATCCGATTGCGCATTTGGGATTCAGGAGTTCATTCGGCTATCAGTTGGGAGCTTCTGAGTTTGTTCTGAGCAGGTTTGTCACTTTGGACTCTCGGCAGGTGGAGAGTATTGATCAGGTCAGAGGGATATCGCAGCGGGTGGAGGTTGATGCTACTCCACATTGGGTGGGGATTTCCTCACATACTCCAGGTCATTCTGCATTGGTTGGGATTCCAGCTGAGGTGGCACAGCGTGGGAGTCATTTATTTATGGGTACAGATGATGAGGTGGTTGACTTGGATGCAGCTGGTGGATATGTTTTGGATACGACCATTGTTACATCTCAGGTGGAGGTGTTGGACTGTTTTCAGATTGGGGTCGTTGATGATGCTATCAGCCGCAGGTTGGATTGAGGGCCTTTGGAGGCCATTGGGTGAACTACGTGAAGGCTTGATTCCTCGGAGAGGATACGTAGGCAGTCAGTTCTTTGATGCAGCCGATTTGGTGAGTAGACACTATTGGTTTGGGTGAGTGTTCGCACTCCCGTTTGGTTGGTGTTGACTCAGTTCGATTTGGTGAGTAGACACAGTTGTGTTGGGGTTGAGTGTTCGCACTCCCGTTTGGGTCTCGACGTGTTGTGGATAGGGTCCGTTGTCATGAGTCCGTTGCCATGACGTACTGGATGCAGCAGTTGAGATATTGGTTTAATTGGTGTCGGCTCAGTTTTGAAAAAACGTTCGCCGAGGTGGAGAATTGTAGATTCGGGATGGAGAATTGTAGATTCGGCGAGTGTATGGATTTGACCACTGGAAAAGTCAGAGGAGTGCTTTTGGGCGTCTGGCGGTCGACCGGCGGTGGAGCTGCGGTCGACCGCAATGTGCACGCAGATGTATTTGTGGCTCTGGAAGTTGGGTGGTCGACCGGACATGGAGCGGCGGTCGACCGACTTTTGTCCAGAGAGCTGGGTGAGCCTCTGGACTTTTCACGGTCGACCGCACATGGCGCTGCGGTCGACCGCGACACAGGTTCGGGTCTGGGTTCTGTTTCCAGACCCGTTTCGTTTCAGTTTGGTATAAATACCCAAGTGGGTGTTTTCTAGGATTTGAGAGAGGGATTTTGAGCAGATTGAAGGGAGAGTTCTTGGGCTTCTATTCTAGGAGCAATTGGTGAGATCAAGAGTTGATTTATTGAGGGTTTTGGGTGAGAGATTTGTAACCCTAGTTGTATCCTCTTGATTTCTATTAGTGAAAACTCCCCCCTTCTTCCCCCGTGGACGTAGGCATCTCGCCGAACCACGTAAAAACTGGTGTTAGTGATTGTTTGTGCTATTGTGGTTGTTTGGTTTATCTTTTCTCGGCGATTGGTTTGGTTTCTCGAGGCACAACACAGAGGATATGAGAGAATCTTCCTGGTATCTCCATGCCACATATTGAGACGATAATTGAAAACTTTTTTCAGTGCAGGAATGAAAAGCTCATGCTCATTTGTTCTTTTTATTAAATTTCTCCTCTTATTCCTTTCTCATAAGGGTCTTATTCGTGAGAGTAGTGAAGAATAAGGATACAGTTTGGACTTAACTCTAGGTGCCCATGTCTTACTTTCTTCCTTCTTGTTGGCTTCTTTCGTTGAAACTGCCAAATTGGACGTTGATGCTTCTGTTCCTTTTATCAAACTTTTCCATCAACTTCTGTTCGGATAAGATTAGGATCCTTTCAAATTTGATGGTAATTGGAGAGTTCTTCAATTCCTCCGACCATTGCCATGCCTTTCAAATTCAAGAGAAGCTATTAAGTCACGATCCAAAACCACTATGGTCTTGAAAACTACTGTTTTTTAAAAACCATATTTCTTTGAAAACCACTATTGTGATAGTGGAAACCTGCGTCGTCTAATCTTCTTCATTGAATTCGGAACGTATGACAATTACTAACTACTTGGGGAGGATATAATTAAATCGTTCGGATGAGATGGTTAATCAAGCATCTCAATCTTTTCGAGTGGCCTCGCCTCGCTACAAACTTTCTATAATTAGCACATATGAGCTTCGTTGTCCTTTTGCAAGGAGGAAGCTTCCTATGGCTGAACGAAGGAGAGAGGATGCTGCTGACAACGACCGAGGGATAACCTGAGGGGACCTCTTATTCTCAAACAAGGTTCTATTTCGGCGCATCTTTGGATGGGCGAGAATTTGTACCTTTCTGAAAGTTGAGGCATAAATCACGGTTCGTTTCATCGCTCTATAATGTGATAATTTTGTTACTCTACTTTCATGAATAATGCATGATGAAAGCACGTACCTGGGTCCTTGATGACCGCACAGAACCGTACAAATTCTGTTTGCTATTTCTTCTTAATTTCCGTGCTCTTTCCCACTTCGTTATTATATTTCGAAGATAATCAAGTCCTCGAATTATTTGAACGTTCAGGCGTTACTCTTGGTTTGTTATTACACACTCGTACATGCTATTGTCTACTGGCCCGCTGGAAGAATAATCTTTGGATCGGTGAGTTAATCCTTAATTGTCTCTGTGCAAATACAATTTGGACCGTTAAAAAGTAGTGGAAAGATGACTAATTTTACTCCAAACTATCAATTTTTAAGCGAATAATTACGATACATTTTAAATCTATCACTCATCGTACGCCTTGTATTGTATTCATTCATAAATTACACTGAAAGGGGAAAAAAACATAACCATCCACTAGGTAATTAATGATTGTGATTAAGTAGTGATCCATTAACCACTTTTTTTTATAGTGAAGAGGACCCGAGTAGTAATGTGGAGTGTTCATTTCTGAAAGCCAGTGTAAACTCCTTTTCCATGCTTCATTCGGTTTATATCCTTTTGAATAAAAGGTAGATTCTAGGCAACACAAAAATCATTTGTGCCAGGATTTATTTTCCGGTAAGGAACTTGATAATAAACGTTTCTAGTGTTCCTCATTAATTATTTCTATTACTTCAACAAAACCTTTTCAGGACAAGCTTACTTATCTAGAGGACAGAAGTTTAAGACCCGTCTTGACCAACCAATAGAAGAGTTTTGTGGATGGACTTAAGATGGAGATAAAACAAAACTGCTCCATAGAAAAAGAGACCCCTGAATATGACATAAAGGTTCACAAGAAAAAAAAAAAGCTAAATGGCACTTAAATTATTGTTTCACCGCATTTATATTTAGGGGTTTTTGCTTTTAGACCCATTTGTTTACTCCCATTTATCTTTAAACGCAAGCAGTATTATTTGTATATTTAAGCCCAATTTTCTTTTTGTATTTATCTTTAAACCCAATCTAGTCATCTAGGCTATTAAGAGCAAAAAGTATAATATTATGGAGATTGGGTTTAAAGATAAATACAAAAAATAAATTGGGCTTAAAGATATAAATAATAGTGCTTGGGTTTAAAGATAAATGGGAGTAAACAAATGGGTCTAAAAGCATTTACTTTCTCTTGTATCTTATCATTTTATTTTGCTTTGACATGCCATTGCGTTTGCCTTTGCCTTTCTTTTGATGTTTCGTTAAATTCTTATTAATGACAGGGTTTATCTTTACCCACCGTCCTTTCTCAAAAAAAAAAAAAAAAAGAAAAAAGAACTGTTTCTAAATACTCAAGACTTACATCTATCTACTCATATCTCATACAGCCAGAACAAGTGATGCAAGCAAACCAGTCAAGCATTTGTCCTTCAGATTCTTTTTTTTAGAGACGTGACTAGTATCACCGCTTGCGAGAAGCTTCCTGTAGCCTGAGGGAAGGAAAACGATGGCTGCATATATAACAAGATGAGATAAACTTGAGTTGGATATCTCATTCTCAAGCTGTGGCTCTATTTCATCTTAAGCTGTAAACGTATTTCATTATAAGTGATTATTTTTTCCCCATTTCTCTGCAGTTCCATCAATCATAGAATTAAAATCACCTTGTTTGGTTCAATTTCTACAAATTATAGGAAACGTTTTCCACCCAAAATATGATTTCCTTGTATTTCTTAAAAAAATTATAGGAAAAGTTTTGAGAAGTCAAAAAGTACTAATTTTCCTTTTTTTTTTACTTTGTTTGTTTGGTTCAAAACAAGAAAATGACACATAACTTTATAGAAAATAGCAAGATTTCCTATAATTTGTAGAAATTGAACCAAACATCCCCTAAATTTATAGAAAAATATAAACTTCATAAAAAAGTGTCAATGTGGTGTCAGATTTTTGGATGATTTCCGTCCATTTTGAGAGGAAATTGATTTCTGTAAATTTTGATACTTTTTTGTACTTTACAGAAAATATTTCTGTAAAGTTTTTGAACCAAACACAGTTTTTACGGAAATCTACGAAATTTTTTCAATTACAGAATTGTTATTGTCAGACATTTTGAAAAAACTTTTCTATAAAATTGTGCAACTAAACACCCCCTTAATACCAACATATTCCTTGCCCTAGATGCTAAATTCCTATATGTCATTGATGTCCACTTCCATGACTTTGGCATGCATGCATGTCCCTTCTCAGTCCTTGACAAGAAGCATACAAAAAATTTGCTGCTTTACCTTCCTTCTCAGCTCTTTGCCATACCAATGTCATAATTTGGCCTATAATGTGTAATCATTATTCCAGGTGTATTATTTCACATCGAACATATGCAACCAGCACAAGGCACTACCTATGAGCTTGGATCTTGTATTATTGCTCGATAAATATGTAATCATGTATAGTTGCCTGGTTGCTTTTCTGGCATTTTGCGAGACGCTCATTACTCCGAAACAATCTTCCTGCAATTGTCTCTCTCAAAATTGCAACAAAAACAGAAAATTTCGTCAACTAAAGATCACACTTCCAAGCAAACATTGAACAGACCGCAAACTCTCCTTATAAGCTTCAACCATAGAGACACAACTCTGCCCCCAGGTTCTTGTAGCACAAAACTTGACTTGTATTCACAAGAGGGTGAGTAGCGAGTAGCAACAGCTACTCATCTTAATACACATCGAAGGAATGAACACCACTTCTCAAGAAATACAACAAATACAAAGGTGCATATGTTCTCCACACCAATCACACTCTGATTCCTTTGCGCTTAGCCCCTTTTGACAGGCTACACAAGTATGACACAAATAATCTTTTATGTCACGAAAATAAGTTCGAAAAAATTCAATTAGCGAAGGGTAAAAGCAGAAAAATTGCACACATACGTCACGGACAAACAGTATAAACGGTTTGTGGAATAGTTGGATAGAGATATTTAAGAAAATAGCTTCATCGAAAAAAAGAAAAAAAAAGAAAGCTTGCATACGAAGGTTGTCATCATAGGGACAACCTTTATCGCCATGACAATTAAAACTTTCACAAACGAAGTGCCAAACTCTATATGTCAAATAATATATCTATAAACTAGCGTCATAAGCATAAAAGATTTAAGCCCAAGGGTCAGAAAAAACATGCTAGAAAAAAGAAAGTCAAGCATGCGAGGTTGACATCAGAGGGACGGCCTTTATTGTGATGACAAAACACAATTTTCATTAAACAAAGTGCTAACTCAAGATGGCAACTAGCATGATTGGCACAAATGGATTGAGCCAATGAGTTTGAAACAACATATGCTGTCATAAAAATGATAAAGAAGATGCTTCTACAAAAAAGGTAATCGCCTTGCTGAAAAAAATAACAGGAATCAACCATCAAAAAGAGAATTGGGACAGAGAGTGTAACACCACCTAAAAGATAAAGGCATATACATACGTTTAAAAATTGCACATTTTTAATCACATAATCATCTAATGTAATTTGCTGCTAAAGTAGGGCATAAAATTACACAAAAACTATACGGAAAGAATAGTGATAATTTTAAAAACAAGAAGTTGTGCCATATCCACTCCCTATCACACTTCTTTAAACATTAACACCGACTGAAAATGAAGTTTAAACAAACAAACAAACAAACAAACAAGTCATAACATGAAAAAAGATGGAAAAACACACTCAAATGGAACAAACTGTACCCACGGGCGACAATAACCATGTGTGTGACCTTTCAAACTTTGATAAGCAAAGCTAAATCATAATTAGATACCATCAAATTGAAGGGATTAATACGAGATATCAACAGATGCATGTGAGGCTTTGAATCTTTTAAACATTGGAAAAATAAAATTAGAAATGATTAAACAAATAATGGCTCAACAGCCCAAAGAAGAATACCCGCCATCGAAAAAGTTTAGGTCGCAACATTATTCAGAAATGTATCCCATAGACTAAAAGAACATAGCATCTATCCGATTAAAAGGTTTTCCTATCCTAACCAAAGATAGTTCAAAGAACCAGAACACACACACATCTTATGAGAAGAAGCATTGCTATCATCAAACCTACAAAGCAAGCATATAATATGAGAAGAAGCATTGCTACCAATCACTTCATCATTCTATAATTCCCATACAAAAGCAATTCTATAATTCCTATACCAAAGCAACTATACTAGAGTAATAAAAATATGCAAGTTAAAATGCCAAATTATCAATAGTGACAATATGAATGTTAGTAAGTGTCAAACTAATTGAAACAATCACCATAGCAGAGGGTCATATAGACAAAATAGAAACTTATTCATATCATAGAAAAACAGAGCAAACATACAATAACCAGTTCATGCCTTGGTAAGCAACGAAATTGAAAATTTTACTGTACAAGCACGAGTCGCCCAACTCCAAACTCCTCCCTCTCCTCTTCTTCTTCATCTTCAGCCCCCTTCGGCACGACCACGATCAGCTCCCCATCGACATACTCAGCAGTCGCCAGCCTCGGCCTCGTCTCGTTCGGCAACCTAAACCTCCACCGATCCAACTCCATTTCCTCTTCAAGATCCTCTCCCCCGTCTCTAATCACCACCTTCAATACCCCGGGGTAGATCTCGATCGCGTGGGCCCTGACGCCCGCGTCGAGGTCATCGGTGGCGGCGGTGAAGGTGAAGGCGGTGGGCCCCTCCTCGACCGCCACGTAGGCGTCGGAGGAGAAGGGGAGCTCAAGGACTTTGCTGAAGATGTGAGGGAGGCGGCGGAGCTTTTTTTGGCGGGAGATGAGGGGCTCCGCGGCGGCGGAGCTGAGGTTAGGGTTTACGTTGTAGCGGAAGGTGATGTTGCGCTTCTTGGGAACTGGGTGGACCCTCATGGCGGTGGATAGAAACCCTAACCCTAGATTTGGAGCGCTAGCCCTAACTGAATTTATCGTAAAGCGAAGAATTTTGGCGAAAATTTCAGAAAAATACACTTACAATCGAACTTTTGGAAAAGATCCAGAAAATTTAGGCGAAATCTTTGGGGTAAAAAGAAAAAAGAAAAACTCACCCAAGAATTAGAAACGGTAAAAATCTATGCGATCGCGAGAAACCCTAACCCTAATTCTAACAATCTGAAAGAAATCGAAGAAGAATAGAGAAAAAAATCTTTCCTTTTTTCTTCGCCTTTTTCTTGGACGCAATTTGGTTCCGACAACGAGGGTATTTTTGGGAGAAAACAGGATCGGGAGAGGCCGTTACGGGTCCGCTCGACGATAACGTTTTCGGCGATGAAGGCATCTCTCTTCGGTATTAAAGAGGGATGGGTCCAATAAAGGCCCTTAGATTTAATAGAAAATTATCAGATATGCCACGGGATATTATTGTGGGGGGTACAAGGTACCGCGCTTGGATCCAACGGATCAGATGGGCTTGTTTTGGTGTTGAGGACGGTCTCGATTAGTCACGTGATTAAGGGCCTCTAGCACGTGACAGATCGCATCATTAGGGAAAAGGTGAAGATGGGCCCAGACCATGCTTTGCGGGCCCCAATCTAGAGTTAGGGCTATGGCCTGAAGTTCCCTTGAGATCCGTACATCCTTTATTTCATTCCCTTAGTTGGTCACCTAAAAAGGCCCCTTAGCCTAATGGTCTCAATTGGGCCTAATTGCTGGCCCAAAAAACTGGACCTTGTAGTGCTTCGCGCGCGATCGCTTCTCTGCTGTTGTTCATGCGATTAGGGTGGAAATGAACCAAATAATTAATAAATTGTTCGATAATTGTTCGAATAACTATTCGGTCATATTCGATTCGATAGTTTATTTATCATTAAACAAATATTTTTTAGTATTCGAGTTTAGTAACGAATGGAATTTAACCAGATGTATATTCGATTCGTTTGTCTATTAAATATTCGTTTAAAATTTGATCACAGCTTATTATTTGTATTATTGCACATATGATGTCTTATTTTTAACCCACTTACCATTTCTACTTATGTTTTATATATAGATTTTAAGACTTAAATAATCTTAAATCTGTTTTCTAATTAAAATTTTGATTTAAATATATATACATTATATATTATAAAGAAGTAATTTTTATTTATAAATTTTAATACTATTTGAAAATTAAACTCTTTAACGAAATAAATATACTTTGATATTCGATAAGTATTCGTGAATATTCATGAATATTTATCAAATATCAAGTTCGAATTCGAAAAACTAGATATATGAATAATAGAGTCCGCATTCGAATTCGATAATTTTAAACAAATACAAATATGAACACCTTAGTATTCGATTCGATTCGATCATTTACCACCCCTACCTGCGATCAGCCCCGTCGAATCTCGGAGGTATTTGAATTTCTTCTTTCTTGCATCCCTTTAGCAAATAATTTTGGTTTTTTTTCTTGAATTGAAATAAGATACCCCTAACTAGGGTTTTAGTTTGGAGCCATAAAACCCTAATAGCTATATTAAAATATCTCTCGATACCTCTCTGTTCTGTGAATAATTAATCATTTTTCAGTTGCTCAGTAATCTGATTTGAAAAATTTTAAGCGACTTATGATGAAAATAGAATGTTGGTATATCTAGTAGTCCGGGGGTACGCTCGTCTATTGGTTCTTCTTGTTCTTCAAATGTCTAAACTTTAGATTATAAAGAATGTTAGGCTATTTTCTCTGGACATTACGTAAACATTTTATCTTTAATTCTTGATTCTGATAGTTGACGGCAAAAAATTTGCATCTTTCAAGGATGAATTATCTTGTACTTTTGATCCATTAAAAGAGATGAGAAACAAATAGCAAACATATCGCCTCGTTGCAGTTTAGGGTCCTAAAGGTAACCAGGTTTGCTAAAGACCATTTCTGTAACTAATCTAAATTTCAGACTCAAGGTCACTACACAAAAAGAAGCCGCAATTCTAATTTTTCTACGTGTTTGCTGGTAAATATATGATGTTCAAACTGCGTAAACTAGTTTAAGACCTCCCCAAAGTTATGGACTAATTAATGTGTTAGTGTTCGGTTATTTCGCCCAAAGCTTTTGCCCGTAACTCAGGCAATCTTCAATAGTTGACTAATTTTTGTTAGTTTGTGAACAAGTACATATATGATAACAGAGAGTTAATGCTTCTTATATCAATTCATTGCAGCTTTCGTTGCTGTGTGATATAACTGTATATGATTCTTTGTAGTCCGATTCCAAATATGAATTCATTGAGAGAGGGATTAGTTAAGCGTGGGAGAGGGATCCAGTTTCAGACCAGATCTTCACTAGGTAAGCTATTGTTTTCGCTGCAGATGCTTCACTTGTTTATGTCTAGTTTGTCATGTTCTTCTAGTTACTTAGATTGCTTGTGTACATACATTATATTCTGATTGTCGGAGGTAGTTAAAATGGGGCTGGTTATGGAATACGTCTCCACCAAAATGGGGTTGTGTAGAATCAGCAGCAGGCAGGTTGACAGGTTCAGAATCAGGCAAACAGGGTGGCGGTCGACCGGTCCGGTCGACAGCATTCGTTCACAAAGCTCACTGGGCTTCAGCATTGGTGGCGGTCGACCGGTCCGGGCGCCCGCAGAAGTTTCTGTTCTATGGGCGGGCGATCGGCCCGGTCGCCCGCCAAACTCTCTGGACTTTTGGGTCTGCTGCTGGAAGGAGGTCGGTCGACCGGGCCGGTCAACCGCCGAAGCGGTTTGGGTCTGGGTTCTATTTCCAGACCCGTTTCGTTTGTGAGTTGTATATAAACCCTAAACTCGATTTTAGGGTAAAGCTTGGGCGATTTTGAGCTGCCGAAAGGGGATTTTGAGGGCTTCTATTGTTGGAGTCTATTGGAGAGATCTATTGGTCTTGTTCTAGGGTTTTGGGTAAGATTTGTAACCCTAATTTGTATTCCCCTTTGATTTGAATAGTAAAGCTTCCCCCTCCTTGCCCCGTGGATGTAGGCATATTGCCGAACCACGTATATCTTGTGTTCTTGCTGTGATTGGTTGGCTTGTGTTCACTTGTGGTCTATTATTGTTCTTGTGTGTGCTTTTGATTTGTCGAATTGGTCCGCGGCGCACAACAGGTTGTGGCCATTCTTATATTCAAGGCAAGCTCAGAATTTCTTAAGTAGGAACCATACTTTTTACATGTAGGGTTTGAGAGCGTCGAAGTCATTGTACAACACCGCGACATTTGATGAGTCTGAAGGAAACAATGAAACAGAGGATGGTGATTTCATCAGTGGCAGGAAAGGATTAGAACCTTAAGGTGCAGCCCCCAAGAAAGGATGGGATTTCAGATATATATATGCACAAGGTACTTCTGTTATTTGACATTTCTGATGGAGTTGTGTGCTTTGCGATGTGCCATTGCATCCAGTTATTGCTTCATTTTTTTTTCATTCGGGCACATGTACTTAGTATCTCTTGGTCTCCAAACAGGCAATTATCTGTGGAAAAATCGGACGAACCCTATCCAGGCATCGAATAGTTGGAGGTGCAGGCTTGTCCCGACCAGTTCAATGGCATCGAATCGCTGTGCGTAATGAATACCTTGGGGAATATGCTAATCAACAATTAATAAAGGAGTATACTCTCTGTACTGCTGATCCTGTATCAAAAAAATTTATTTTATTATCGAAACAACGTTGAGTTTTTTCACTTCAGAAATTTTATCTCTGTCCTTACCCCTCTTTCATCCCTTAGCTCTGCAGTGTCTGTTGAGGGTGACATTGAAATTAGAGTCTACAATGACGGTAGTATACCTGAGATATGTGTACATCATTATGGTACGTTGAGCACATTCCTTTTGAGCCCATCATGGTTTGTTTGATTAGTTGTATCTTGACTTTTTTTTTCATTATGTCAATTGCATCTAGTATCTTATAATCTGGTCAACTCGAAAACATATGAACCTATGAGGTATAAATTATCTTATGCTGAAATGCTTAGCGCATTATTTTCATTTAAACAATGTAGTTAGCGTACAGTGTATGCCAACTGTGTTTAAAAAAAAATTTCTTTCTTTTTTGGTTTTTTTTTTTTTTTGGGAGGGCGTTGACAGCTCAGTTTCACCAAAGAGATGCAAAGCATAAAGTATACAAGGATTTTTTTTGCTACAACAGTTTTGTAGATTGCATAGGTGCTTCATTTCAAGCAGTTATAAGTCTCATTAAGGACCAGAGTACTATCCTTTCTTCCTATGAGAGTTTATACGCAAGCCATATTCTAATAAAGTAATAAATATATAGAAGGCCTTGGTGGGAATTAACAAACAAAATGCTCATAACAATTTGTAGAAAGAAATGTACAGAAAGCAAGCAAGAAGAGGGAGAATGAATGGTGGAAGTACACTTGGTATTTTCATTTGGGTTCCTTTGGTATATGCATATAAGAGTTTAAGATGCCAGATTATGGCATAGTCCACTAGCAGTTAACTATTTTCTTTCCAGGCGAACATTATGTGGTAATTCATGCACTATATTTAAATAAGAAGAATACAGGTTTTAGGCGCGGTCTTTCCAAAAAGTGGATACACAGTAAATAGTTAGTATAATTACTTAAAGGAGAAAATGACTATAACTCCCCCTTAAAGGTCTTAAAAGTATTGTTGAACTCCCTCCTTCCAATTTACTTAATACTCCTCTTATACTTTCTTTACGGACCCAATATGACCATAGTATGAGCCATAGTCAAATATATTAACTGATTGGTAACGGGGCAGTGTCATTTTGCACTTGCTTTTATTAGTCTAATCTCCTTTCCTTTATCCCTTTTTGTCATTGCCAAAAATCATTTCTTATTGCCAAAAAAAAAAATTATAAGGTCATTATGTACTCACTTTAGTCTATGAAATTGCTTTCCTAGATAATCAGTTTGATTGATGCAATTTGTAGTCTTCTGGCATGTCCTATAGTGCTCTGGTACTAATTAACAACATCCACACAACAAACTAAAATTGCATGCTTAGTCTGAGGTAGGCTGACATCTAAAATCGGCAATATCCACATAATTACCAATGGTTGCCGATCGATATAGTTTTCTGTGAAAGTACGTGCAAGATCATGTTCAACTTCCTGCTATAGAGTTAGTAGTACGACTGTCAGTTATTAGTCTTCCGGCAGGAGGAAGAGAAAAGGAAGCTCAACGAGAAAGGAAAAGGGACTACCCGGTAGCGTGGTGGCCGGGTTTCGTTCAAGCTTGAACGGGACGGAGGTCGTCCGTGGTCGTGTGCGCTGTGCATGATATAAAGCAGATTGCCAATCAGTATGTATGAAATGATTCTACTTCTCCCTTGGATTCGCCCGGTAAGACGGTGACCACACTGACTTTCAGGTGATGACTGCTGTAAGTCCTAAGCGAGGGGAGATAACACCACAGGATGGAAGGTTTTGTCAAATGTTTTTGAAGCTGAAAAATGAAGATCCTAGTGCTGTCATTTTGAGGGCATGCGGTGATGACTATCATGAGACTATATATTGTTTTGACGAAGGGATTTCACGCATCATGATTCCACCGTTTCTTCCGATTTAGGCCGGCTAGTGGGGGCGTTGACAGCGGTGCAGATGAGCTGGGGCTTTGAATACACGAATGAGGATTGGCAAGGTGATGCAAATAAGCCAAATTACCATTATAGCGGATGGAATGTTAGTGCCCCAGCCTCATTTTTTTTTTCTAGTCAAACCATAATTAATTGGAGGTAGCAGCTCTCCATTCTTTCCACGTCCTTCCTCGTCATTTTCCCATTTACTCTTCAAATGTCTCACATGCACAACCAATGGCTCTTTCCTTTCCTCCACTTCATGTTTTCAACTATCATCTTCTCGTTTCTTCTCTTCATTCTTTTCCACCTGTCGCGCTTCTCCTTCGTCTTTCTTTCTTTGCCACCCTTTATTCCTCGTAATTTTTTTTTTAAAATAGACCGATTTTGCTAAATATTTAGCAAAATCGACCATTTTGCTAAATATTTAGCTGACAAAAAAGAGGTCGATTTTAAAAACACCTCCCAGAAAACATACGAGACTATCAGTTCCGTATGTTTTCAATGTGCTAATCACGGAGTAGCGCTCTCAGAAAACATACGGGACTACTAGTCTCGTATGTTTTATGTTTTCAGCTGGGCGTTTTTTTTTTAAAATCGACCTCTTTTTAGTCATGGTAGTTGGTGCGTCCACTGGCTACCTACTGTAAGTTTGTAACTTGATGGAAGTTTAAATGAGCATTTGCGCCTGATACGGAACCAAGACCTTAAGGGGGTATGCAAACCCTACCTTTTTTCTTCGGTTGCAATTGTGGAAGCATAACATTAATTATTCTCCTTGACAATTTTATAGTTTACTATGATTTAGTTCGAACTTTTCCAAAATACCGACGTTACGAAACTCTTGAGTGGAGAAATGGATGGCAATACAGGCCAGTAAAGAAATGTTGGAGGGATGGAGCTAGGTAATTGTAGGCTGTCTAAAAATCACAATAGATAGCTTATCCCCCATCAAACACCGATGATGGAAGTAACAATCTGACGACTTCTAGAAGGCTATAATTTGAAGACTTTCACGTAGATCGCTGAAGGTTACAATCTGACGACCTTCACGACAACTGATGAAAGCTCTTATCAACAGTCTTCACAATCAACATCGGGAGTTACAATCTGACAACTCTCATATTTTCGAGCAGCCAAGGTGAAGATCACTCAACAATGGTCTTTACAACGCTCTACAGAAGAGGTTACAAGCCAACCAACTTCTTCTAAAACGCGGAAGTCATCCCCGCGTTACAATTCTGGAAGTGCACCCGACCTCAGCGTTTCCAAGCTACGACAAGACAAACGCGAACGACCTTCGCGTTCTTGAGGTTCAACAAACACCCGACCTCAGCGTTTCCAAGCTGCAGCAAGGCAAACGCGAGCGACCCTCGCGTTCTGGATGTTCAGCCAACACCCAACCTCGCGTCTCATTTCTAAGACGCGAGTTTAGGGTCCCGAACGGCAACGTGGGCGTTTGACTCGTTCAAGCAAGAACTGAACGGTTGCAGGAACCGTTTTCCCTCCACGATCTGAGGGATTTTTGCCCCACTTGGGAGCGGATTAAGGGGGCGGTTACACCTCTCTCAACCCCATTATGGAGAGAATTAAGGGGGCGGTTACACCCCTTAATTCCCTATAAATAGGGGTAAACTCAACTGAGTTCAGGTCCTCTTTCTTTTTGGCTGGCTTTTGGAAACGAAGACTTGGCAGCAAAG
>BQKN01064221.1:0-58089 GCA_022839385.1 Asparagus kiusianus
TTATTTTCTTTAAAAGTTGTAATTTTCTTATTTTTCATTGTAATTCTCTGTAATCAAAAGAAGGTTAATGGAATCATCAATGAAAGCAACTTTTGACGAAAACAATAATGACCTTTGCAATTTAACACTATACATGTTGCGATTTTCATTTTCTCTCAATTTAGGGATTTTAAGTCCATCTGGGACTTTCATATAAATATTAGCGTCCAGTGACCCATATAAATATGCGGTCACGACGTCCATCAACTGCATATCTAAATTCATTATTGCTGCCATTGATATTAAGTAGCGGAACGTAATACCATCCATAACCGGAGAATATGTTTCATCAAAATCAATGCCGGGTCTCTGCGTAAACCCCTGAGCTACTAACCTCGCTTTGTATCTCACCACCTCATTATTCTCATTTCTTTTTTGTATGAAGACCCATTTATATCCTACAGGGATAATATCATCAGGTGTACGGACTACAGGTCCGAATACTTTTCTTTTATTTAGCGAGTCGAGCTCTACCTCTATTGCTTCTTTCCATCTTACCCAGTCTGAGCGCTTCCGTCACTCTGCTATCGACTTAGGCTCTGGATCCAGATTATCATTGGAGATGTTAAGAGCAATCGTGAAGGTAAATATGTTGTCGACAACTGTTATATTTCTATTATATGTTTCTCCAGTATTCACAAAATTTGTAGCTACTTCTATGTTTATATCCACCAAATCATCATCATTTCCCATAACATTTAGATTTGGTTGTTCCGCAACCCCAGTGCAATGATTATCAAGTGCACGTGCAATTTTACTGGGGCTTTCGCCTTCAGGACGATCCTCTTCAGGAGGTTTTGGGAGTGACTGTCTTTCTTTATTATATTTAGTTTGTCGCGGATTTTTATCTTTTGCACCGATCGGTCTCCCACGCTTCTGGCGTAGTGGAGCATCTTTTGATATGCTCAGTCCATGTGGAATTTCCACTCTTTGTGGTGCATTTACAGCAGGAATATAGGAGTTAGTCACTCCTTTGTGATCAGTAAATGCGTCTGGCAGCTTATTTGCTAAATGTTGCAAATTAATTATCTTCTGAACTTCAAGTTCAGTCTGACTAGTACGTGGATCTAAATATTGAAGATCTTTTTCATACCATGATATTTCCCGACATTCATTTAATTTTTGGTGTTTATCTCCCCCTAATGTCGGGAAATGATCTTCATCGAATATGCAATCAGCGTACCGAGCAGTAAATTGATCCCCTGTCATGGGCTCTAGGTATTTTATAATTGACGGAGTTTCATAACCAATGTATATACCTAGTTTTCATTGAGGGCCCATAGAGGTACGCTTGGGTGGTGATATTGGAACATAAACTGCACATTCGAAAATACGCAGATGGGAAATGTTTGGTTCTTTACCACGCACTAGTTGTAAGGGGGAATAATCATGATATGCAGTGGGTCGGATTTGGATTAACGCAGCAGCATGTAAAACGGCTTATGTCCCCAACAAGAAATAGGTAGTTTTGAATTTTGCAATAATGGCCTAGCAATTAATTTGATCCTCTTAATTAACGATTCTGCTAAACCATTTTGAGTGTGGACATAAGGAACCGGATGCTCTACTTTAATGCCTAATGCCAGACAAAAATCATCAAATGATTTGGATGTGAACTCGGCAGCATTATCCATACGAATAGATTTAATTGGAAAATCAGGAAATTGAGCTCGTAATTCAATGATCTTTGCTATTAATTTAGCAAAGGCATTATTACGAGTGGATAACAAGCTGACATGAGTCCATCGAGTAGAGGCATCGATCAAGACCATAAAGTATCTGAATGGTCCTGATGCAGGATGAATGGGTCCACAGATATCTCCTTGAATCCTTTGAAGAAAAATGGGAGATTCAATATTCACTTTAGTACGAGAAGGGCGAACTATAAGTTTTCCTTTAGCACAAGACTCACAAATATAGTCTAACGATGAGGGGACATTGCTGTTTGGCATATTATGCCCAATTGAATTTAATATTATCCGACGCATCATATTTTGCCCAGGATGACCCAATCGCTCATGCCATAATTTAAATGAATTTGGGTCTTTAAATTTTAAACTCATCGCAACATGGTTAGTATTAGGTCGGATATATGTGTAGTACAACCCTGAGGAGAAAGATAGAAGCTTCTCTACAACTTGCTTCCGACATCCAATTGACTGAGTCATGAGAAGATGTTCAGCACCATTCTCATTTTCGGTTTCAATATGAAAACCATTAGACCGAATATCTTTAAAACTAAGAAGGGTACGTTTGGATTCTGGATATAATAATGCATCATTGATGATTAATTTCGTACCCATAGGAAGTATTAGTGAAGCTCTGCCGGAGCCTACTATCAACACATTGTCGTTAGCAATGGTGGTTACACTTCCTTGTTTTTCAGTCAGAGTTTGAAAAATTTTTTTATCTTTTAGGATAGTATATGTGGTAGCACTATCTACCAAGCACAAAACTGTCTCCTTCTCCATGGGTTGTACGCGAGGAAAGTTGTGCACTATTCTAAAAATTGAAAAATTCATATAAGCACAAAAACAAGGTAAAGACATAATAATTTAAACAAACCCATTCGAAATTAAAATTTTCTTACGAAAAACATGCAAAATAAGTCTAGTGAGAATCCAAACAACTAGAACAAGTCTTGAAAAACTAAAATAGACTAATAAAACATGCATAACATGATCACTCCTGGTCACCAAAATCATCAAGCTCCATCTTCAATAAGTCATCATCGTCCATATTCATATCTCCCATCTTCAGCAGATTATCATCATAATTGTCATCTTTTAGGGTCATGTTTGCTTCAGGCAAACTGGCATGATGTGTTTCACCATGTTTTGACTTCCCCTTTGAGTCCTTCAGCATTCTCTGATATGCCTCAACCAAATGTTTCGGTGTACGACATGTGCGAGACCAGTGGTCCTCACATCCACACCGATAACAAGCTTGTTTGTTATTTGTAACCTGTTGATGAGAGCTAGGCTTGTGTGAATGAGGTTTATCCTTGTTCTGACCCTTGTTACGGTCTTGAAGACTATTAGCATTGCGACGACCACGACCCCTACCACCACGATAAGACCCGCGACCATGTCCATGACCTCTACCACGTCCACGCCTATGAGTATTACTCTGATTTGTGGCATGTGCTTCAGGCACAGCTAGCGAACCAACTGGTCTAGCATTATGGTTGCGCATCAGAAGTTGGTTGTGTTTCTCTGCAACTAGTAACGCAGAGATCAATTCAGAGTGTTTTGAATAGTTTTTGGTCCTGTACTGCTGCTGGAGTACAAGATTACTTGCATGGAATGTAGAGAGGGTCTTTTCAATCAATTCAGCCTCTGTAATGTTCTGCTTACAGAGCTTCAGCTGTGAGACAATGCGGTAGAGGGTTGAATTGTATTCAGTTACGGATTTAAAATCCTGAAATCGCAAGTTTAACCAATCATACTGTGCTTGCAGAAGCATAATAGCCGTCTGTTGGTCAAAGCGATCCTTCAGGGATTGCCATAGAACAACAGGATCTTTTTCAGTAAGGTACTCATTTTTCAGGTCTTTGTTGAGATGATGACGAAGAAAAATCAATGCCTTTGCCTTCTGGGCAGAGGTGCTCTGAGAAGCTGGAGCAATAGTGTTGCTTAAATCACAAGAATTCAGGTAGATTTCAACATCTAGAGCCCAAGTCAAGTAATTGCTGCCATCAATGGCAAGCTCAGCAAATTCCCTTTTGATGATGTCAGACATTGTTCAGAAATGCTATAATTATCAAAAGAAGATATATCAATCCACCAAATTTATAAAATATTGCACTATACAAAGTGTGCATACAAACAGAAGTGAATAAATAAACAAATCATTAGTTACAATGCATGCCGCAATTTCATTTAGCAACACTTTGTATTATTTCCCGAGTTGTGTTTGGAGCACATGCTATAATTATCAAATGAATGTGTGGGAAGGGAAAAATTATGGTCTACATATGAGAGGCTAAAAAAAAAACTTTGCTTGATGTATCATACAATGAAGTAGAATCGTTTCTACATAGACGCATGTGCTACCTACACAGATAAAGTAATAGTTTAAAAGGGAAAAAGATACTATTAAGTTAACTCCTTCCATAGCAGAACATAACAGCCTGAGTCCAAGACATGTAACTCAAATCCTCTTTTAAGCAAACAGCTACATTAGTGATTCATAGTTAGAAATCCCATGGTCCAAGAGGCTGTGTATGCTATTAATTAGGCTGGTTACACAAATTTGAAAGGACATACAAGGACGGACTAAATGACTGTAGTTCTGGTTGTAATGATTTTCCTAAGTATGATGATATGAATTTGCTACTGAGTTTGTTATAATACACTTCAAAAGGTCAACAAAAGTGTCTTAGACCGGTCAATTCTAGAACTAAAGAATTCTCCATACCTGATGCATTTTAACTAATGAAAATAGAATATCAAACAAGGTCACTTAGACCAAAAAAAACTTTGGCCATTTGTATAAATTCAACAGTCACTCAGAAAGTTGTTCTCAAGTTGTTCGCAAGACTGGTCTCTTTTCATAACATAAAACCATCTTCTTGACAATCAAACTGTGTGAAGTTTCTACTGATTTATGTGATCTTTTAATACAAATACAACATGAACACGGAAAATTAAAATCAATGGATAAATTAACAGTATTACTCTACAATCTTACCACCAACGGACGATTACGAACCGGCTAGCTAGAGTCTTCGTGCTGATAACGTGTTGGAATATACTAAAGAAATGAAACGAAAGATGGACAAGAGATAAGAGAATAAGATAAATTGTAATTTTATTCATCATCCTTCTTTTTCCATACATCCACCAATTTATAGATACATTGTGGAAAATAAAAAGACATTGGACTAATGAAAAGTCACCAATAAATATTCCACATTAATAAAGTAATGTCCACATTCATTTTGTCTTTTAGGTTTCCACAAAATAACTTTTGGATTTCAACAGTTTTTAATACAAAGTTATTATAATTAGTAATAGGGTATAAAACACTTGTTTTCCTTCAACTCATTCCACGTGCAGTACTCGGAATAATACTAGAAACTGTTGAGTTTTGACATGTTTGAGAAATAAATGAGAATGTGTTTGAGCAATAAAGGAGAATGTTTCATATTTTTGACTAAGCAGAGTATTTTTGTATATCGGTTTATTAAGGAACCAAAAAAAAAAAAAAGGAATTATAATTGATCTTTTGAGGAAAGATGTGTTTAGGATAGAATCGTCCTTTGAATTTTTACTTAACAGATTTCCTAATAGAAAGTTAAAATAGGATTAAGTTTATATCTAACATGAGGTACAAGGACTAAGTTGAGAAAAAAGAAAGTATGGGATCAATTTGAGAATCAAGCCCTAGTACATGGAGCAATTTGATCTTTTAGCCTTTATTTTACATGAACCTTTTCAATTTCATGATGAACCTGCAGCTTTTTTTTTACAATTTTCTATAAAATGGTACCTTATTTTAATTTATAGATATTTGCAAATTAAAAGCTTCATGTACGGAAGTTTATTATGCATTGCAACATTTGGTTCCTTTTTTATATATTTACAATGAAAGTTAAGACTTTGCCCCCCTTACGAATTTTTTTTGGCTACGTGGCTGCTATTGTGTAATTTTTTTTTTTTTGGTTCCTATGGGGTTCTGCATGATAGCCTTATATCTTTATGGTCATTATTATTTCAAAGTAACAGAAAAATCAAGAAGACCACACATCTTCTCATAACCGCCTGCATGAGCCACAACTTGGAGGGACAAATTATCAATTTGCCCCCTGTTTTGCACGCGCATAGTCAGAACCGCTCGCTTGTATGCAGGCGGTTCTGACATGAATAGTACTCAACCAAGAACGGCACCCAATGGAATGTTCATAACATTCGTCTAAGGGGGGGTTATTCGTTGGTGTAATTTGGTGTAATTTGGGGTAAATTGTTCCAATGGGGTAATTTTACCCAATGGGATAATTGAGTGGGATAAAGTGGGGTAAAATGGGGTAATGGGACAATTTGAGTGGAGTAAAGTGGGATAATGGGATAATTTGAGCCTTTGATTTGACAATTCATGTGGGATAATTGATGATGTGGTACCTTATTAAAATATAATTTTATCTATTAATTACTTCTAAATTAACTTATCCAATTGGTTTAGTATATTATTTAGTATATTATTATAATATAAATATTATTTTACTTTATATTAAAATATAATATATTGTACTATACTTACAAATTACTATTATTAATTATTATATTGTATTATATTATATTATATTAGCATGCTATACTATATATAATAATTAATATAATATAATATCAATATATTTAATATAATATTTTAATAATATAATATTTAATATGATACATTATTTTATTTATACAAAAATATAATATGTTATAAAATAATTACTAATTAACATTATATTAGTTTCTACATTATATAATAATTGATATAATATATGAATAATATATATAATATAATACTTTAATAATATATTATTTAATTTAATATATTATAATATAGTATCATAGGATATAATGTACTTTATAAAATATTATAATATTTTACTTTATTCAACGTAATTATTATATTATATTATAATAGTATGTCATATATATAATAACTATAATAATATTTTATAAATTAATTATATAATAATATATTATATAATAATATATGTTATTAAAATATTATATAATATTATAACAAATATGTTATACTATAATTACTAATTAATATTATATAATAATATTTTACATAATACTATTAATATATGTTATTAAAATATTAATATATGTTATTAAAATATTAATATATGTTATTATATAATATTATTAATATATGTTATTAAATTATGTTATTAAATATTAATATATGTTACTAAAATATTATATAATATTATAATAAATACGTTATACTATAATTACTAATTACTATTACATAATAATATATTACATAATATTATTAATATATGCTATTAAAATATTATATATATGTTATTAAAATATTAATATATGTTATTATAATATTATATAATATTATAATAAATAACGTTATACTATAATTATTATTATATAATATTATTAATATATGTTATTAAATTATGTTATTAAAATATTAATATATGTTATATTTTATATATCATGTCATATATTTATAATATAATTGCATGTATTAGTTAAGTAATACAAAAATATTTTAAAATTATCCCAATTGCCTTCAAAGTGGAACGACATTGTTCCAATATGGAGGATGGGGTAAATTTTTACTATTGGGACAAAATTTTTGTATATGAGTGGGGTAATTTTATCCCAAGTGGTGTAATTGTCTCACTAGTGTTCCAAAAAACCAATAACACAAAAATGTATTATCCTTGTTCCATTGTCCCAACCAATAACACCATACAATTGAATCCATACCCAATTACCCCAATGAATAACACCAAACAATGTTGTTCCAAAAATTATCCCATTACCCCTAAAATTACACCAATGAATAACCCCCCCTAAGTACTCAACCTCTCGTTGGAGTCCATGGTATTTTAAATTAATCAATAAAGCAATATACTGTGTAAACCTGCATTGTGTCAAATGCTTAGAATATAATTACAAGTCTGCGTATGACTTACTATTTTTTGGAGTTATGTTGTAATTCCTATGAAAGTCATATGTATCAAAGTATTTGCACGCACCAAGGTCGATGGATGTATTTAATTCTTAAAAGATTTTTAGTGTACTATTTGGAGGATTGAAATTCTTAGGCTTTTTTTGTAAAATTGAAATTTGAGGGTGTTTCTTGCAATTTACAAAACTTTTAGCTCATTTTCCACAAATTCCATTTTTCTATTATATATGTATATACACTCCTAGAATTTCAATATAGTGTTTGTACGCTTTGAAAATTTTTGAGTTTTTTCTGTAAATTTAAAAAAGGGTATTTTTAGCAATTTCAAAACTTCTAGGATGTTGTGTTAATTTTAAGCTTTGTTGAGGGCTTTTTGTATGTTTTAATAGTTTTGAAATCTTTACTGTTTTTTTTGAAGTTTTGAATCTTTCACAACTTTTTGTGATTTTTATTGGGCTTTACATTATTAAGGGTATTTTTGTAATTTGATAATTGTTCAGGGGGGGTTTTATAAATTTTTATTATACAATGGATCTTGTCCATTTTGAGATTTGAGTAGGCTTGTTGTAAGTTTTGGAACTTTTTGGAGGGTTTTTATAATTGCCCATGCTTAAGTGAACAAAGTCTCAGATTTTTCACCCCTTTTCCTCCTATCCCCTAGCTTGGTTAAATGTTTCCTTCATATGTGGTTAAACTTTATCCTTAGGGGGTGTTAGTCAATTGGGACATTTTCATGCAAAATGGGATAATTGTTAAAGTGGAATAATGTTTCGCTAGTGGGATATTTTAGTGGGATAACTAGGAACAATTTTGTGAAGCGGGATATTTTGATAAAATAACGTGGGATAAATTTTTATAATCATGAAGTATATATTTATGCATTTTGAAGATATAAATACTATTTATGTATTTTAAACTTACTATTATTGATTGATAATTGCTTACAAGAATGTTCTTTACTATTAAATAACTTTTGGTTAGACTATAAGATATTGACAATTATTATTATGATGATGGTCTAATGATGGTGATAACCATAATAGGAAATAAGTAAAGAAAAAAAGAAAAAGAAAAATAACAAAATAAATATGAGTTCTAGTTTTTTACCACCTAGTTCCAAGCTAAAACTTGGAATAATTTAAGAGACTAGAACTCTCATTTTTGTATAGAAAAATAAAAAAAGTGGGATAATTTTGTACCACTATCCTAATTCTAGTTTTGTTAAAGTTCTACTTGACTAACACTGTAAAATTTTATTCTAGTTTTAGTTCTATGTGACTAACACCTTAAAATTTTGTTCTAGGTTTAGTTCTATGTGACTAACACCTTAAAATTTTATCCTACAGATTATCCCAGTTCTAATTTAAAGTTCTAGGTGACTAACCCCCCTTAGTGAAGTTTTAGAAGAATAACAAATATGGTTAACGGTGTGGTATTTTAACATGGTAAACTTTACCCTTTTACCCATGTACCAAACAAGCCCTAAGTGTGACCCAAAATTTTCCAGGATGCAGAAAACGTATACTCTACCCTTGGGGAAAAAATAGAAGACATGTGAAGGCAAGTCTATAACAAGGATAACAAAGTATAAGGACACATACAAATATTATGAATTGTAAGTTTTACATCTTTAAGAACATAATATTTTAATCAAAGAAATGCCTTCATTTGGTTAAAGTCTTGGATTCCGTAATAAACATTTAAACAAATAAAACCATACTATCGTATAAATCCACAATTTGAGTCAGGAATTTTAAATCTCTCAAATCAATGTAATTACTCTTTCATGGTTTTAAATGCAATTACTCTTTGGACAAATTTTTAAAAAAGACCCTTTTTTAATATTAATAAGCAAAATCGATCGTTTATAATTTTATTCAGCAAAATCGACCGCACGGGACTGCTAGTCCCGTGCATTTCTCCAAAAACCCCAAAAATCAACGATTTCCTCTCTCTCCCCCTCTCAGTCCCTCTCAGCCGATACTGTTCATCTCCTTCAACATCCCTATTCTCCTTCAACTCAGAACCCAACACCAGAACCCACCTCCTCTCACAAAACCGCTCCAGCACCGCTCCCTCCTTGCAACCACGCAACACCAATCACCGCCCTCCCTCCCCCCTATTTTCGTCAAATCCAGCACCGCCCGACCCGCCGCTCCGCCCCCGTACTCCTCTCCCTCCAGATCCGACCACCACCACCTTTTTTTCCCCACCAGACCTCGTCCCCCTTCCTCGACGCATACAACCTCCGCCACCCCCAAACGGCCGCCACCCCCACCAGCAACCGCCTCTCCTCCACCATCATCAACCGCGCCCCGCCACCACACCTCCCCTCCCCGCTCGTCTTCCTCCCACCAGTCTCTGTCCGCTCAGGCCGCCGCCGCCTTCATAATATTGTAAGCGGTCCCGTGCGGGAGAGGGCGAGGGATGAGTGTGTTTTTGGGAGAGGGCGGAGGAGGGAGGAGAGGGAGAGGGACTGAGAGGGGGAGAGAGAGGAAATCGTTGATTTTTGGGGGTTTTTGGAGAACTGCACGGGACTAGCAGTCCCGTGCGGTCGATTTTGCTGAATAAAATTGTAAGCGGTCGATTTTGCTTATTAATATTAAAAAAAGGTATTTTTTAAAAATTTGTCCTTACTCTTTCTTTCATGGTATAAATGCAATTACTCAGGAATTTTAAATCTCTCAAATCAATGTATTTGATTCCCTAGATGCTCTCTTGAATGAATTTAAACAAATAAAACCATACTATCGTATGACTGCCTAGGCAAGTGGAGCGGGGGGGGGGGGGGGGGGGGTAGTTATTATTTACCCGCCACCAACCCAAAGACATGATGATGATGATGATGATAAGAAGCTTGTGCAAGCTCGGTAGACTCAAGGAAGCTCTTCAATCTCTCTACTCTAACCCTGCTTCTTCATCTTCATCAAACTCTGTCACTGCCGCCGCTGCCTACTCATCTGTCCTCCAACTCTGCATCGATTCTAATGCAAGACAAGAGGGTATCTCTCTCCAAACTCATCTTTCAGCAGTTGGCTACTCCCCAGATTTGCACTAGAGCACCAAATTTATCATCTTTCACTCTAAAGTCACCGCCGACTTGGCTTCTGCCCGCAAGGTGTTCGACGCAATGCCTCAAAGGAGCATCGTCTCATGGACTGCCATGATTTCTGGCTATGCTCAGAATGGTTTCCCAGAAGATGCCTTGTACTTGTTCTCTTTGATGCGTTGCTGCTCTGGTTTCTCTCCCAATCTATTCACTTATAGTGCCACTCTCCACGCTTGCACTAGAATGGGTGCCTTCGCCCTTCAGAATTGGGCAGAAAATCCAAGGCTGCCTTGAGAAGAGTAGATTTTCCCAAGATATCTTTGTTCAGAGTGCTCTTCTAGATTTTCATTTGAAGTGTGGGTCGGTTGAGAATGCTCGCTGTCTTTTTCAGAGAATGGAAAGGAGGGATGCCATCTCTTGGAATTTGGTGATTGGAGGACATGCAGTTAGAGGGTTAGGGGATGATGCATTAGGATTGTTCTGCTCCATGCTAAGAGATGGTAATTCTCACTATACCTTCTTAACGTTTTCCCTTCTTTCTTTGATTTGTGGTGCTGCTTGCTTGGATAGGCAATCTGACACCTGCTTCTATATTTGTATCAATTTGGTACTGGGACTTAGATTGGGAAGCAATGCTTAGAAAGGATTAATTTGAAACCACACAAGATGAAATATGAATTTCTTTGTTTTAGTTAAAAGCAGATGATCGTCTTTGCTATTACATATGAACTAATCTCCAGAAATGCACAACAATATATATCCCAATCAGAAATGCATGCATTTTTGAGAGAAGTCAAACTTGAAAAGATGTGGAAACTGTGCAACACAAACGCTTCCATGTTAAGTTGTTGCACATAAGATAGAGAAGCTTGATGGATATAAGCATGTCGTCACTTTTATGTCTGCTTATCTTCCGTTCAACATAGTGTATAATGAACATGCTTAAACTTTTTTTTTCAAAAATATTTTACTCTCACAATATGTAATTACAGTCTCCGACCTCTGCCTTATTTCACACTGATGCCTGCCCATTTTGCATCTACCAGTTACATGATTTTTATAGAACATTACAAGTTGTATTCATCAACTTTCGTATCTGTTCTTAATGTTTATAATCCATTCCTTTACACCATTAGTGGTCAGTGTAACCCATTGTTCTCAATAATTTGCTACTTATTCGTAAAATTGTACGTTTATCAATGTTTTTATTTTAATCTTTTATTATTCCCGCTTAAACAGGCTTTCTTCCAGATCATTTCACTTTCGCAAGTGCTTTGAAGGCATACAGTTGTACTAAAGCTCTAAGCAATGTGAATCAGACCCATGCTTTTGTTATAAAATTGGGATATGGGAATCATGATGTCGTCACTGGATCACTGATAGATGCCTATGCAAAATGTAGAAGGATAGACAAAGCAAAGATAGTGTATGATTCAATGCTCAAACATGATCTGATCTCTTGTACTGCATTAATCAATGACTACTCATCAGAGAGATTCTCTTATAGGGAGGCATTGAACCTTTTCTGTGAGATAAATAGAACATGTATGGCATTGGATGATGTCATCCTTTGTTCCATGATCAATATATGTGCCAATGTTACTTCATTAAGCTTAGGAAGACTTCATGCATGTGCTCTCAAGAAACAACCTCTCCTTGATGTAGCATTTGGAAATGCTCTCATTGACATGTATGCCAAGACAGGAGAGCTTGAGGATGCTCATCAAGCTTTTGATGAGATGAAAGATAAAAATGTGATATCATGGACTTCATTGATCACCAGTTACGGTAAACATGGTTATGGCGAAGGTGCAATTACTCTCTTTCTTAAGATGGAGGATAGTGGAGTAAGGCCAAATGATGTTACTTTTCTTTCACTTCTCTTTGCATGCAGTCATTCTGGATTGATTACGAAAGGGATAAATTTCCTTAGTCTAATGGTGAGCAAGTATCATATCCGTCCTAGAGTTGAACACTACTCATGTGTCACTGATCTACTTGCACGTGGAGGTCTATTGGAAGAAGCTTATGATCTTGCATGTAATATGGATGCTATGCCCAACTTATCACTTTGGGGCTCTTTGCTTGGGGCTTGTAGTATATATGGAAATACATCCCTCGGAAGAATTGCTGCGGCAAATCTTTTTCAGTTAGACCCTGAAAGATCCGTAAGCTATGTTGTTCTTGCTAATATTTATGCAGCAGCAGGACTGTGGGAGGATGCAAAGAGGACCAGAAAATTTATTGAAGAAAGATCTGTGAAGAAAATTGTGGGTTGCAGCTTCATATAGTTATAGTAGAAGACTTTCTACTTGTTGAAAGAAAATTGTGGATTTGAGTTCTTTGAAGGAATCAATGTGGATGATGAAAGAATTGCCCCTAGACATCTAGTTATTGCACCAGGTATGAGATGCATACTAATAATTAGATACAAGGCAAAGGCAAAAAGATAGTTGGGGACAGAAAAGGTGAAATTTGTGAAGCAGCCTCGTGAAATGTCTTGGTACAGGCAAACCTCTGCGTGGACCATGCAATATTGTACCAGCCTCAATGATGCATACTAATCATTAGATACAAGGCAAAGGCAAAAGATTGTTGGGGACAGAAAAGGTGAAATTTGTGAAGCAGCATCATGGAATGTCTTGGTACTGGCAAACCTGTGCGTGCTTTCTGTCACATGACTGGTCCAATTCCCTTCTACTTCTACCTGGCTAGCTACCTTTTCAACTAATTAATAATCATGGTACCTCTAATAAAGATTAAAGGACTGAGACAACACCATAACCTTTATTAATTTGAGACTGCAGCAATTCATACATTATTTTAATTAAGATTCTCTAGGTAGTCCACTTGCAAATGCTTATGCCTTATTCTGCTACTGCATGCATATATGCTCCTGGGGAGATTATTACTTTACTTTGATCCCACAAAATAGTTAATTGGACTCTATAATTTTACACGTGGTGCTAGAGTTACTGACATTACCATCATTGTGGTGGCTGCTGCTGATGGAGTCCGGCCCCAAACAAGTGAGGCAATAGCTCATGCCATGGTTGCTGGGGTGCCTATCATAATAGCTATAATAAGGTCTATGTTCACTAGACACCGCTGTAACTTGTTCATTATATAATATTCCGTGAGAAGTTCTGTCTACATCCAATCCATTTTTGTTGTCAGATAGACAAAGATGGAGCTAATCCTGATTGGTTTATGCAAGAACTTTCATCAGTTGCCCTCATCCCAGAACTGTGGGGTGGTGACATCCCTATGGTTCAGGTTGTTTCCCAAACTACGACTAGTGACTTTATCATTTTATAATTCTTGGATCTTGGAAGAAGCTGGTTTTTTTGTCTTTTGTATCAGATTAGTGCTCTTAAAGGAGATAGTGTAGATGAGCTATTGAAAACTGTTATGCTTGTTGCAGAAGTAAAATAATTAATTTTGGTGCCATATAAATGCTTTTAATGTGTTAGATGTGATGTTATATTAAACAATGATCTCCTCTTCTTGATATGTACAGTTACATGAGTTGAAGGCCAATCCTCATAGAAATGTGAAGGGGACAGTGATAGAGGTCTTGATAAATCTGGAGGACCTGTTGCCATACTCATTGTGCAGAATGGAATGCTGAAGAAGGGTGATATTGTTGTCTGTGGTGCCGCACATGGAAAGGTGAAATGAAGAACTTATTGATCTCAATAGATGACCACTTAAGGCCAACCTTTTCTGTCCTAGAGATGATTCATGCCATTTTTTTACTGTATTCTCAGATCCGTGCTTTATTTGATGATAGCGGAGGGCACACTGATGAAGCTGGATCCTCGATGGCTGTGCAGGTATTATCGCTCAATTCTTATGTTGTCTGCCTTATTCATTTTCATTAATTCTTAGGTTATATTCTGAGATTTATTATGCTTGCAATATGTGTTGGTTATTATTGTGAGATAGACACCCAAATAAGTGGGTGGATAATATCTTATCTTAAAGATAAATTATTCATAATCCTAATGAGTGTAGGACTCTATCTCTAAGCCCTTTATATATAGATATAAGGTTTTCATGATGAATGAATGAGAGAAAAGAACAAAAGCATTCATAAAGCCGTCATCTTCTTCTCTAATCAAGTTTGTGCTTTATGCGGTAGTTGTGGTGTGATATGCGGGGGCTTCTCGCCTTACCAGTGTGGTCGCCCTCCAGCCATTGTTCGAAAATCAAGACTAATTTCGTGGCGACCCTTCCAAAATATATGGGAAAGCTAATCTCTAAACAAGAGTTATTTTTATGCGTGGTTTACACTATGAAACTGTGTTGGGCATAAAAGCTTATTATACTTGCAGTAATTTGAGTGTTCTCATCCTCAGTTATTTTATTTGTTTCCTGCCTCTTGGTCATTGGCTTGAGTGATGTTCCTATTGTTGGTGATGAATTTGAGGTCATAGATTCTTTAGATGTTGCTCGGGAAAGAGCTGAAGCGTGTGCTGCATCATCACGGGATGCACGGATATCTGCAAAGCTTGGGGAGGGGACGGTCACTCTATCTTCAATTGCTTTTGCTGTTTCAGTAGGAAAACATTCCGGATTAGACACACACCAGCTAAATATTATTCTAAAAGTTGATGTCCAGGTATTGGTTGTCTTATGATTGCATTTTTTTCTTCTTGTTTCATCTACTTAAGTAAGCAAAGAGTATGGTCATGATAAGTTATCCTGGTTGACATGGTATCAGTTGCGTTATTGAATAGGGTTCAATTGAAGCAATCAAGAATGCTCTTCAAGTACTCCCCCAGGATAATATAACTTAGAAACTACTCCTTCAAGCTCCAGGTGATGTGAGCTCTGGTGATGTGGATCTGGCTGTTGCCTCTGAGGGTATTTGGGTTCAATGTAAAAGCTCCAGGTTCAGTTTATGAGTTATGCAATAAAAAGGATTGTGGAGATAAGACTATAGAGTCATCTATGAACTTACTGATGAGATGAGGAGTGCAAGTGAAGGACTTCTTGAGCCTATTGAGGTAAAAGACAAAGGACGAGCTAATTTTAACTTATATATATATTGAAATCCATGTCGATGAATATTCCCCTTCTGAATATTTGGTAGGAACAAATATCTATAGGAGCAGCAGATATCCGAGCCACTTTCAGCAGTGGCAGCGGGCATGTGGCTGGATGCATGGTCTATTAAGGAAAAGTGATAAAAGAATGTGGTATTCATGTTATTCGAAATGGAAGGACAGTTCACATGGGTGTTTTCGTTGAAAACTGCCTTCATCATTGATTTCATTAAACTTCAATCGTTATAAATGAATTCAAATAACAAAAATAAAACAATTACAACTCTCTTGAAAATAAACACAAGATCCGTTTATCGTCTCTTGCTTGCGTGGGTTCTTCGCCTGTGCCGGGGTTTATCCGTGGACGATCGCGAATCAGATTCCGTTGTCGGAAAATTGGGCAGAGCTCCTACCTCACCAAGGAGGTATTTGCTTGAAGCGCTGAAATCGACGAAATCAACAGCTCTTCTCGAGATTAAGACAAAGCCTAATCTCAAGGAACGGACGTACGGGGCTTCGGATCCTTCGAATGACTCCTCCTTTCTGCTGAAATTCGTCGGGATCTCGTTGACCTTTGCTGAAATTTCGTGCTCCTTGACTCTTCAATCCAGCAGCACCTCGTCCTCTCGATAAAATTCAAGATCTCGAAAATGGAGGCCTTGGGCTGATATTTATAGGCCACGGGTGCGGTTATTTGGATGACAACAAGTGATTTGGCTCTATCTTTAGTTAACAACAGCCTAACCACGTTTGAGGATGATATCAAGTTAGTTAGGAACCCTTGGAACAGATAAATCCTGTGAAAAACCGTTTTAAAACCGCTAAAACTTGTATTGGCCCACGAACTGCGTGACGGACAAATCCGACCCGCGCTTGCGCAGGTCGGTTTGTTCCGTTCCGTGCTGGCGCGGGTCCGTCGCCTCTGGCGCTTTTCGTTCAGGGACTTGTTCTTTTTACCGTTTTGGTCGGTTCGCCGACTTGTACGCTTCGTTGCGGGCCTGACCGTCGAACACACCTTGGTTGATGTGCGCGCGTTGACCGACGCGCACGAGCTGATTGACGCACGTGTGTTGATCGACGCACGCGAACCGATTGATATGCGCGTGCTGTTTGACGTGCACGCGTTGATGGACACGCACGAGCTTGATTGACGTGCACACGTTGACCGACGCATAAGAGCTGGTTGATATACATGCGTTGACCGATGCGCGCGGGCTAATTAGGTGAATCTTCTTGACTCGTCCACTCATTACTTCGAGTTGCGTGCGGGCTCTCATAGGCAATTTTAGACGCCTACAGATACCCTCTTTAAAGTGTTTCAGCTTTATTCTTCTATAGAGAAGTCTGAAATGCTTTGGATATGATGGACTCCCACCTTCAGTCGGTGTTAAAGGACCTGCAGCTAGTTTCAATTCTTGACTTCTCCATATTTCAGCCTATTCTGTATTTTGTCGAATACCTAAAATTTTTTTCGGTGCTGCGTTTATCGTTTGACCGTTGTTGAAGCCTTGAACCAGAATTGGTGTGTAGATTTTGGCTCGTGTCATTGAGTTGAGTTTTGAACTAATTATCGCAACGCGTCGACCGGTGTTGACCTAGGGCTACGCGTTGACCGGCGTTGACCTTAGGGTTTCGTGTCGACCGGCGTTGACTCTCATCGCAACGCGTTGACTAGCATTGACCTAAGGTTACGCGTTGACCGGCGTTGACCCTAATGTTTCGTTTCGATCGGCGTTGACTCTCATCGCAACGCGTTGGCTAGCGTTGACCTAAGGCTACGCGTTGACCGGCGTTGACCTAGTGTTTCGTTTTGATCGGTGTTGACTCTCATCGCAACGCGTTGACTAGCGTTGACCTAAGGCTACGGGTTGACCGACGTTGATCCTAGTGTTTCGTTTCGGTTAGCGTCGACTCTCATTGCAACCTATGTAGCACGGACACGGATCCGACACGGCCATCCGACACGCCGACACGAGGCAAATCCTAAAAAATACATAGGATACGTGTGTTCGACACGTGTGTCCGACACGGACACGACACGACACGGCTTCATGTTATGCGTGTCCGTACTTCATAGATTGTAACGCGTTGATCGGCGTTGACCTAGGACTACGCGTTGACCGGGGTTGACCTTAGGGTTTCACGTTAACGTGAGGAGAACCAGTTTATACTCGTGTACTCCTGAGAGTTTCGGGAATCAGTTTAACCTCGTGTACCCGTTGGAGGTTGTCGGGTTATCATTAAGAATTATTATATATATAATATTCTCCAGAAATTTCCCGTCAAAATAAGGAACAGTTTAGACTCGCAGTGGCGGAGTTTAGTTGTTCTTTGGGGGGGCGATCGCCCCCTCTTCGTTTCAAATTTTTTTTGATATATTATATATATATTTTTTATAATTTTAAATTAGTGTTATTTTGCCCCCCCCCCCAATATTTTGAAGTTTCAACTGGAACATTTTGTCCTTGACGCCCGCAATGATCCAAAATTGAGAAGTCTTTCAATTATTTCCGAGTTATGTGTGGCACTGGCTGCTAAAACTGAAAAGAAAAGTGAATATTTTCTTGTTGACCGCTTAATTCGCCTTGTTCTAACTCTTCCGGTGTCTACAGCTACTACCGAGCGAGCATTTTCTGTCATGAAAATTATAAAAATAAGGCTCCGCAACAAGATGGAAGACGCATTCTAATCAGATAATTTAGTTATGTATATCGAGAAAGAGATTGTTCAAGAAATTGATACTGATTCTGTGATTGATTTTTTTAAGAAGATGAAAACTCGGCGTGCAAAGTTTTAGATGTTTATATAACATTGAATTGGTGATTATTTTGAATGAATTAAGTATTTATGAGTTTTTATGTAACTTCGCCCCCCCAAATTATTTTTTCAAGCTTCGCCACTGTAGACTCGTATACCCATTGGAGTGTTCGTGGGTTTCGAATATCTCGAATATGAGCATAAACGCCGCGAGATTAATCGGGAATATGAAAGTGGGTCCCGAACATTTCGTGGATGAGCGAAACTGTCACGAAGCCACCCGAAAATTAAAATTGGGTCCCGAATATTCTGAAAATAGGTTGAAATGCTACGAAACCACCAAAAAATATAAAATCGAGTCTCGAATATTCTGGATATGAGCGAAATGCCGCGAAGCCACCCAAAAATATAAAATCGGATCTCGAATATTCTGGATATGAGCGAAATGCCGCGAAGCCACCCAAAAATATAAAATCGGGTCTCGAATATTCTGGATATGAGCGAAATGCCGCGAAGCCACCCAAAAATATAAAATCGGGTCTCGAATATTCCGAAAAATGAACGACAACAAATGGGAATACATCGAAATGAACGCCGGATCGAGTCTGACCCGCGCGAACGCAGGTCAGATCGATCCGACCCGCTCGAACGCGGGTCGGGCAGCGATCCGACCCACACAATAGCGGGTCGGGTTGGTGCAACTTAGGATTTTAAGTCCCCCTCCTCTATCTCCGGTCCAAGCTTCTTTCCCCAATTTTCTTCGGTTTCAAATTTCCTTCTCCAAACTCTGAATCTCCAAGACTCCTTCCACCCCTAGAATCCCAACTCAATCAAAAGCCCCCCTTTAAATTCTTCACCTCCCTCTTCTTCTTTTCTTTCAATTTCGACAGAAAGGGGAGAACTCTCAGTTAGGGTTTCGGCCAATCTTGGGCTTAAGCGTTTGGGGGTTCTGTTGGCCAAGCTCATCCTTCATCTACTTCGGTTTCCAGGTAAGCTTTGCTGTCCTCACCTCGATTTTAGCTAATTCTCTAAGCTTTGGTTCAATGATTGAAACCCTAGTTCTCGAATTTTGGGAAAAACTAAAATTTACATTGGGCTTGTTGGTGGCCGAATTTCTTGGTTTCAATTGTGAGCATGGCTTAATAACTGCGGTCCTAACTCTCTAATCTTGGGGAAAACCGATTTTTGTTTTGTTTTGGGGGGTTGATGATTGGCCGAAGAAAATAAATTTGTCGAGTTCTTCAAACTGTACATGGCCGAATTTCCTCTTCATGGTTAATGATGGCTGAATTTCTTCTTCATGGTTAATGACTGCCGAATTTCTTCTTCATGGTTGATGACGACTTGTACATGGCCGAAATTTTTTTTTTCTCTTTAACTCTTGGTTGGTTGAATGATGGCTGAAAAGCTCTTCGAACATGTACATGACCCAACTCTTGTATTTATGTGACTGAACTTTGCATATGGTTCGAATCCGAACTTTTTTTTATGTGGGAGTCATGCTTTCGATTTCAATTTTGAATAAAAACTGAACCCCGTTGACTTAACTTTGCATATGGTTCGAATCCTGTACATGACCCAACTCTTGTATTTATGTGACTGAACTTTGCATATGGTTCGAATCCGAACTTTTTTTTGTGGGAGTCATGCTTTTGATTTTAATTTTGAATAAAGACTGAACCCCGTTGACTTAATGATGATGATTGCGTAAAACCGAGCTTGGGCGTTGTACTCTGGCGTTTGACCTTTGAAAGAAATCCAAAACTTTTGGCCTTGGTTGTGAGGATTGCTGATTGATGATTGAATCCGCAATCATAGCCGAAATTTTCTTTTAACTCGTAGTTGAAGTTGATGGTAATTTGAATTTGTAATTCTTATGGCCCAGTGTCTTGAATCTATGTGACCGAACTCTTGTATATGACTGAATTCTTGTAATTAAATTCTTGTATATGACTGAATTCTTGTATATGATTGAACTCGAACTTGTATATAGCTAAGCTCTTGTATTATGGAATTCATATATAACTGAACTCGTGTATGCCTTGAATCCAAACTTGTATGTGGCCGAATGATTTGAATTCGAATATGGCGATTGGTTTGAATTTCTTTAGCTTCGAATCCTTGTCAACATTAAGCCCTTGAAATACTTGGTTGTATAGATAACTTTATATGATTTACTTCTTGTTCAACCCTTGTATGTATGATCATGACACTCAAATCAATACCCATGCTTCCAATTTCGGGTGATTCTGTGAATTTGTAAATCTGCACATTGATATGGTCGAGACCCTTAGTTTGGCTTCGTGACCTTCGACTTGATCTCGCCCTTGAATTTTCATGCTCGATTATGCGAGTGAGCTATGTAGGAGGCGCTTGATCTACTTGACTTGTATATTTGATTTTCCTCTCACTTTAACTTGAATTGAGGATGCCATATAGGTTTAATTGGACCTTTCACTCGAAAATTCCATTTTGTAGAATTTCAGTCGAAGATTCACAATTTCTTCTTTAAGCTTTGATATATATATATACCCCAATTTTTTTTCTAACTGAATTGCTGACCCTTATTGCAGATTAGCCATGTCTACGAGGAAATCACGCCTCCCGAGGAGCCGCTCAGCTACTCAGTCGCCTGAGAGGGAGCATTTATCCTTCACTGGTAATCCTTCATAATTTTCTTGCTTATGAACTCAATTTTTAATTATATCATATTGCATATCGCATCCCCTCTCTGTCCTCCTTGGTGAGGCAGTCGGGAAGAGCTGATATCCTCCTTTGTGGGGGTGGACGCTTCTGTATTATATCCCCGCTCTGTTTTCCTTGATGAGGCAGTTGGGAAGAGCCGATATCCTCCTTTGTGGGGGTGGATGCTTATCGGATACGTTTTGCTTGGTCAAAACGCGTCTTAAGGTAATATGGGGTGATTTTCTGTCGTATTACGTTCCGTAAGATAGGGTGCATCACCGCGTTATTTGCGTGAAAATGTACGTTATCTTGTGAGTTCATAATACTACCAAAATCGTCTCGCCAATTACAACATAGTGACTCTATTTCACGGATTGGTGAAAAGAATTCAACCCCCTGTATTGTATTGATATTTCTTCATAAACGCGTTCGATAAACACGCCTTCTTCATTTCAGTTGAATACCCGGTGACGTCATTTTCTCAATTCGAGATAGATGGCCATAGGAGCAGGTATTACACTGCCGCTGATAACCCAGCATCGATCCCGCACACTTCTCAATTTGCCTTGGACCTTCCGGATGAATTCTCTAAGTTAATACGGGAGGGGGGTCGTCGCATCATGCGCCAATTGATTACTGACGTGCCGTTCCCTGAAGATACGGATCCTGAACATCCTTTAAGGAGAACGCATTACCTGTTTGGCGATTCCGTGACAGATCCAGACGTCATAAATCTCAAAGAGGAGCGGTGGCTAGACCGTGACGGTACGACTTGCTTATATCTTCCTCCGTTCCCTCATCATCGTTCGCTAACATAATTACGGGGGCAAGCGGTGACGCAACAGATGTCGTGGACCCTAACGGAGGAGCATACCAATATCCCCTGCGGATACATCACCAGCCATTCACTCCCAGGTTCTAATGGCAGAAAACATATCACAGGATTACACCCGGGCGTAATGGGATTGGAGGACCCGCCTAAGGGGGAGCTACCTATAATAACTTGCACAGTTAGGAATCGCCTCGCTGAGCTAGGGCGAGAGCTGCCCATCGACAATTACAGGTGCTTTGGTTGGTCTCATTCTTCAGACAAATCATGGTGGGGCCGGATGACAGGTTATGTCCTTCATCGGTGGGGTGCTGAACTAAAGTCGATAAGATTATACGAAGCTATTCGGGCCACCCAATATGGAATACCGGTGAACGCTCTCCACTTCATGGGATTGATAGAGTTGTACAACCCGGATACCAACACATTTCTTACTCGGAGCGGAGAATTAGGACTACCCTTGCACGAGATGCACAAGGTCTCCGGGCTGCAAATGGGAGATATGCCTTATCAGGAATATTTTTCCTCCAACCGGGAGCTATATCAATGGAAAACCCATAAGCCCGCTCGATACGACACGTTGTGGGAACTCACTTGTCATTATCAGATTGCTTTAGCTGGCACTAATCCCATTGCGAGGAAGAAGTCTCCTCAAATAAGCTTGAAGCAATTCTCCTGTTAATTATTCAAGAATTTGGAGAAAACCGACGAAGCTGTTTGTGAACTGAAGCTGCTGACTCCTTCAGAGATCAACCAGTTGATTACAAAATGCGATGCTCGATCTTACACTATTGCGAGTGCCCATGGAAGATTTCCCGTGAGGACTAAGTTCAAGACTTTCTTGTGGCACTCCCAGAAGCCCATTCATCCTAGAACTTTATTGGCTGGTTATGTAGCACTTTGGTTGAAGAAGTGTGTAGTGCCATACTAGACCTCGGACGCCTTTCCGATAGAAGTGATATTCCCTGCTGTTCAGCTTGCTTATGAAAAGAGCCTATCTCTTTTGCCAGCAATGGTCGCTGGCATACAGTGCGGGCTTCATCAGGTGGTTATAGCTTTTACTCAAGCTGATGGGACCCCATCCGCGAGGATCCCTACGGCAAAGGCCGAGCTCCCTTACACCTACCTAATGGGGTGACTGGTTCTTCATCGTCCTGATCTGATGTCACCTCCTGCTAATACAGATCTATCTACTCTGATACAATTGTACGAGGGGTGTAAATGGTTGGCTCAGGACTTTTCGGGAATTCGGAGGAGTTTACATATGCACAAGGGTTGGGTGATCAATCCATGCCTCCCTCGTTTTGTCAGCAAATATGGTAGGATGCTTACTGATATAGAAGCGCCTGGAACCGATCGAACTTGTCTCGATGTTGGGCGCTTCAGGTGGCTCATGAATATAAGGCCAGGCCATCTCCTTTTTCGGGTAAAGGAGCGCTGCTATTTAGAGCCTTATCTGCCGTGCCGGTTCGCCTGTCAATTTGGATACGACCAGCTATACATTGAGAATCCGAACCAACGGTTTTACACTCGTGGCGGGCTAGTGGACGGTGCCCGAGCCTGGATGTGGAATGTAACAGGCTGTACTGGCGCCAAATTTTGTCTCCCGAATACTGATCGTCACTTAGAGCTCACATATCTATGTTGCAAATGGATCATGGCTGCTAACGGGCCCGCCCCCTGAGGTCAATTGAGGATCTGATGGCTGAAGCTGCATCGCGTATCGCTGCGAGGCTAGTTCGAGAAGATGTATTGGAACGAAGGAGACGCGACAATAAGCTTGCTGGTCCCTCAGGCAAAGGCAAGCGGAAAATAGAGGAAGTTGAAGAGGAGTCATTTGCTTCTGAGGAGGAAACTTCCGAAGAAAATGAAGTCGCCGCTAGTGGTGCTACGGAAGTCAACAGCGACTTCGAGGAAGATGCGACAGGTTTGTCTGAATCTTTTTATAAAGAATTATGGGATCTATCGATCGCTGATCGAGTTCGTCGACTCAAAGCTCGAAAAAAATGGAGGATTTTGCCAACTTATAACAGAATGATGGGTGAACTTTCAGATGTAGGTTCCGAGGAAGAAGAGGAGGGAAGCAGCCTCGTTACTCGTGCCCAACCTCGGGCCACAACTCAAGCAGGACCGCAAGTTGGGTCGCGTGCTGCACCGACACAGGACATACTTGTGGATTTAAAAGAGGCCCGCCCTACTAAACGCCTGAAACTAACCATCAAACGACGCGTCAAACCTCAGACTTCTCGAACGGAGGTGGTCGATGACACACTTGTTGGTGAGGAAGGTAATATTTCGGCTCTTGTCGTCTTTCCGGTTCTTTCCTCTACCAAGCTTTAGGCTTAGCAAATTCTATATCCCAGGGGGTGATGACGAAGACGCGATGATGTATGACCCCCCTTCTCCCGACATAGCCTTTTCCGGAGGATCTTGCTTCGTACCGCAAGCAGATGAGGCTGCGGATCAGGATCTGCCCGGTGTTGAAACAGACGTGGCACCTGAAATTGGCGAAAGTACCGTTATTGGATCTGACTTGCCCGCGATGATTGCTAGCCCAGGTATACATATTAACGGTAGTACGCCTTTTAGATGGCAATCTCGGGTATTAAATGATTCAGAGTTCGTCTCTCCCCTAATTGCTTATATGTTTCTGGCTCTTCTAGAAAAATTGCAAGAGGCCATTGCTGATGTTGGGATGATAGAGCCTGCAGTTACTCCAGGAGGTAACTTTAATGCCTATTCATCATCAATTTCAAACTTCTCATCCCATATCTCAACACTTAAACCTTTCTGTAGATATTTTGATGGAAGGAACTTCTCACAATGCAGTCAGCACGCCTCCATCTGATCCTGTACAAGATCCTTTGGGTTCTGGCGATAGGCTGCTCGACGACATATTATCAGAACAAGCTCGCCGAGATGCTATCGAACCGAACACCGAAACTATTGAACCGATCATTGAAACTATTGAACCGGTCATCAACACTACTGAACCAGTCATCGGGCCTGGTTCCTTTACGGGTATGAATTTTGCCTTTGCAAAAGTTATTCTCATATCAGATTTAATTAACTGTAAGGGAGTTATACTTGTAGGACCAGTCGTTGAGACTAATGCAACTACTATCGTTAGGATATCTGACGATCCTGAGGGTTGATTTCTTGCTGTTGGCAGGAACTATCATAGAAGCTCAGTCGTCAGTTGCTCTAACTCAGCTTACAATCCCTGTGACCGAAGAGACTACTACAGCTACAGGGATTAGTCTTATTGAAGAGGTCGTGAGACCAACTAACGAGGTTGGTACGTCAACGGTTACGATATCGGCGACGATCTTAAAACTTCAAGAGGTCGTGGCGGCAGAACCAAGTGCGATACATCAACTTGGGGAAACATCACTTGATTTTGGTAAATTTTACGTCGATACTGATTCAGAACTTCGGCTAAGATTTCAAAGATATTTATATCCTCTTTTCCTTGTAGGGCCTTCGTCTCGGCTCAATGATATGGTCAGGACTCTGTTATCCGATGATGACCCTGATAAAGTCCTTCTTCGCTTGGAGATTACTTCCTTCTTCTCATTTGTGAATGGCATGTTTGATAAGCTTATCAACAAAGGATTTTCTCTCGGCCTCTTCAAATCTTATCTTGATAACCAAGTGACTTTTATAAGAAATCAAGGATACTTGGATCTGGCAGACGTTATTACTACGGACTTAGGCCGTCTCGAGCGCGAATTTCAAAGGTTAAAGGAATTCCAGGCTGTCGGTGCTCCTTCATATGTGGCCGCTCAGTTGGAGACCAGGCTGCAGACTTGACGAGAGGCTCAAATATCTGCCAATCTTAAGATTCGAGAACAAGAGAGTCATGTCCAGCAAACGGAAGCCGTTTTTAATGATAAATTAACAGCCCTTCGCGAAATTGACTATTCTCTCGCATCAGGCGTCGCCATAATAAAACGACTCGAATCGGAACTTAAGACGGCCAAAGATGCTCAAGCTGTTTTGGAGATGCAAAGGCTCATGCAGAGGGTACTGTAAATACAGTGTCCAAACAGCTAGAACTTTCCAAAGAAAAGCTAACCGAGATGAAGGCGGAGGCTGCACGGATATTGGCTGCTGATGAGGACTCCATGAAGACCATACTGCAGAACGAGCTAGAGCAAGCTTATACTGTAGAGTTGTTTAAATTAGAGCAACAAGTTCTTAGTCATAAGTTTCATGTAGATTGATTGTGACTTTTGTACCTACAAACTCAATTTTTATTAATAGGAGATATTTCTTTTTTTTTGTGTTCATTATACCTCTTTTATTATGATGTTTTATTCTGTTTGGAATAATCAACTATAATATTTATAGGATTTTTGGCAAACTTTCATCCTTCAACTGGTTTGATGAGCCTTTACCGACTACCGTTTGAGTCGGGCTAGCATGCAGATTGTTTTGATCCGTTCCGCACGTAACGTTATGCTAAGAGAATTAATTCACTTAGACTTAATGCTATGACTCTGAATACATAGACTTCATCATTTCCTACGGAAATATGGCATCCGGCAACGCGTGTTAGGCGCAGACTTAGGATTTTTGACAAATCCCCAGCCTTTAACGGGTTTGATGTGCTTTTACCGACTACCGTTTGAATCGGGCTAGCATGCGGATTGTTTTGGTCCGTTCCGCATGTAACGTTGTGCTAAGAGAATTAATTCACTTAGACTTAATGCTATGACTCTGAATACATAGACTTAACCATTTCCTACGGAAATATGGCATCCGACAACGTGTGTTTGATGTGCCTTTACCCTAGCCTTTAACGGTTTTGATGTGTCTTTACCGATTATCGTTTGAATCGGGCTAGCATGCGGATTGTTTTGGTCCGTTCCGCACGTAACGTTGTGCTAAGAGAATTAATTCACTTAGACTTAATGCCATGACTCTGAATACATAGACTTCACCATTTCCTACGGAAATATAGCATCCGACAATGTGTGTTAGGCGCAGACTTAGGAATTTTGATAAATCCCCAGTCTTTAACGGGTTTGATGTGCCTTCTGCTGCTGCTGTTGCGGTTGTGATTGTACTTCGAATGTTTGGTTCGCGTCCACTACATTCGCTTGCGCTTTCCCTTTACCCTTCGGAACAAAATTCTGTTGTGGGGCTGGTGTTGCCGTTTGGCCTCTTTCGACCTTTTTAATCTTAAGGAAACGTTCGGCTCTTTCCCATCGGACCTTCAAATCTTTCCAGGTCTTAGACGGTGTCATTCCTATGGCTTCGAGGATATCCAACGAAAGATTATTGTGACAAGTCTCCAGGATGAAGTCCTCGCTAATTGGATCCCTACAATTCATGGTTTTGTTCCGGAATCGTTTGATAAAATTTTTCACCAACTCTCCGTCCTTTTGCTTCTCGTCAAATAACGTTCCGATTGAGACATCTGCGTCGTCGTCGAAGAAATTCGTAAGAAACATGTCATCCATGTTATCCCAACTACTAATACTCCCCGGCTTGAGGCGGCGATACCAATCGAAGGCTGCTCCGCGAAGAGTGCCGACGAATGACCATACCATCAGAGGTTCATTGTCGGAGATTATCCCTAAGTGAGACTTAAAGTATATTAAATGCTGAGTGGGGGAACCCTTTTCATCAAACGGCGTGAAATTGATTAAATTGAACTTTGCCAGATATGGGATTAACTCCCACTCTCTTGGGTATGAGCACGGTATTCCGGACCTTTTTTATTCCTGAGCACTCATCAACACATTGATTTTGCTTTCCAAATCCCTCATCTTCTTATCCTCGCTCGTATCTTTCTTCGGGCGATTTCGGGGAGAAGTAACATGGTCCTCCTTTGTATTGTTATCGTCCGAGGGACCACCCCCAGTATTATCGTCGACGGGAGGGGTGTTCCTGTTGGCATTCTCTTCGACTTCCCGCTCATTATCAGTTTGGTTGGGATTATTGCGACGACTAGACTCCCCCTGATGATTTGTCAGTGTCACGATTTGCTGGTCATGCATCTCCCTCATTTGCTGCATAGCCATTTTCATTTCAAATTTGAAATTCTCCATCTGCTTAGTTAAAGCATCATTGAGAATTTTATTCATCTGCTCTGCGTTGATCATGAACGACTCATAGGATTATCCTGTGCTTGATGCCGTATCATCGGAAGCCATTGCTGAGCAGGCATCGGAGCAAGCATCTGACGTTTCATCATCTGAGGGTAGTCCCCTTTGTATTCTCTGATAATTCTTTCGTCTACTTGTTCCTGATTGTAATCGAGTTATCCGTTGGGATACTCCTGAAAACTGGTCAGGTCTAAAGAGTCGTGTTGACTTCCCTCTACCCGTCATGTTGACAGATACTTCTGGAAACTCATCATCCTAAAGGGCAGCTCTTTTCTTGCGGAAACGCCTTGGTCTGGATTCAGACGTTCTGGTGGAGATTCTTTCAAACACTGAAACTCTCTCCGGGGCGGCCTTGGAACAACAACATTCTGAAAATGCCGCCTTAATAATTTTGGAACAGGGACAATAGGAGTCCGGTTCTTGATTATTCCTTCTCTGAGACCTGTTCGTACCTCGGGCCCGATAGTACAACTCATCGGTCGGATGACTGGAGCAACCTATCGTGTGTTGGCACGAGTCCCTAGGTGTAACGTCCTCGACTGACGAGTACGTTTTCATTTGGGAATTCAACGCTTTGTTAGCGTCTTCAGGAGTCGCGTGTCTGAGGCTACGTTTTCGTGAACGTAGGCCTTCAACAGGCTCCTGGATTTCGACACGCAGTTCAATGCGGTCAGTTATAGGATTTTTCTCATTATGTGTTCTCCTCCACTGCTTAGGAGGACGACCACGACCTCCAGCCTGAAAAACTGCTCGGGCTCCGTTCAACGGGCTTGAATGCTCTTTAACAGGAGCTTTGCCTCGATCATCGTGTGATAGGCTAAGGCGATCTTTGATGGTTATCTTAAAATGGGACAGATCCACATTGTCGTGGATCTCTACCGGAGGTGTGGAACTTGACGGAATCGAAGAAGCAGGGGCGGAACATCTTCTGTCTTGACTCTGACACGGGTCAGACTTGAGTGACCCGCGGGTTGGAGGGTCGGATCTAAGTGACCCACGGGTTGGAGGTTCGGATCCGAGTGACCCACGAGCTGGAGGGTCGGATCTGAGTGACCTGCGAGCTGGAGGGTCGGATCTAGAGACTCGCGGACCAGAGGGTCGGATATGAGTGACCCGCGAGCTGGAGAGTCGGATCTGGGTGACCCGTGAGTTGGAAGGTCGGATCTGGGTGACCCGTGGATCAGAGGGTCGGATTTGAGTGACCCGCGAGCCAGAGGGTCGGATCTAGGTAACCCGCGAGCTAGAGGGTCGGATTTGAGTGACCCGCAAGCCAGAGGGTCGGATCTGAGTGACCCGCGTTTTTCGATCTTTTTGGCCGTCGTCTTAGACTTTGGCCTCCATACTTGGTGCAGTCTTTGTGGTTTCTTTTCCACTTCTTCATTCTCTAATTTCTTAGCCTCTTGCACAAGAATTCTTGCATGTGCAAGCAATGCACGACGTTTCTGAATCCGCTCTTAAAGAGTCGATCGGGTCCTTTTGATGCGGACCCATTCGTTCTTCGATGGTTTGGAGGAGGGGTTGTCCACTCTCTGTTATGGTGGTTGACGCCTCATGGACTTCAGATCCGCCTCATAGTGGATTCCATCCACTGGTTCTAAGGCATTGGCCAGTTGGCATGCGAGGCGTTGGCGTCGCCTCTGACGTGCTCTCTTTGATAGAGTTGGCACATCATCAACAGTCGACCCCTTGCTCAAGGGGTTCTGATCTGTGGTTTTAGCCTCGCCGGATACCGGCGGGGCGTTGTGAGCCACAAGTGCAGCGGTGGCGGGAAGATCTTCTTCTTGGGCTTCTGAAGTTGAAGTCCAACGGGTCTTCTTAGAATAGGCCTTCTTGCATATGCGAGGTGAGGCGGATCTGGAGGAGGAGGACAAGTATTCCTCGTACTTCTGTTGGTCGAACTCATATTCGACCTCCGTTTCAATCGGGATAAGGATCCGAGGTTGCGACACTTCAGCCTTCGCAAAAAGGCTGTCGGCTCCAACTGTGGTCGCTATTTTGTTTTCGTTGAAAGCTGCATTCATCATTGATTTCATTAAACTTCAATCGTTACAAATGAATTCAAATAACGAAAATAAAACAATTACAACTCTCTTGAAAATAAACATAAGATCCGTTTATCGTCTCTTGCTTGCGTGGGTTCTTCGCCGGTGCCGGGGTTTATCCGTGGACGACCGCGAATCAGATCCGGTTGTCGAAAAATTAGGCAGAGCTCCTACCTCACAAAGGAGGTATTTGCTTGAAGCGCTGAAATCGACTAAGCGAAATCAGTAGCTCTTCTCGAGATTAAGACAAAGCCTAATCTCAATGATCGGACGTACGGGGCTTCGGATCCTTCGAATGACTCCTCCTTTGTGCTGAAGTTGGCCGGGATCTCGTTGGCCTTTGTTGAAACTTCGTGCTCCTTGACTCTTCAATCCAGCAGCACCTCGTACTCTTAATAAAATTCCAGATCTCGAAAATAGAGGCCTTGGGCTGATATTTATAGGCCACGGGTGCGGTTATTTGGATGAGAACAAGTGATTTGGCTCTATCTTCAGTTAACAACAGCCTAATCGCGTTTGAGGATGATATCAAGTCAGTTGGGAACACTTGGAACAGATAAATCCTGCGAAAAACCGCTTTAAAACCGCTAAAACGTGTATTGGGCCCCGAACTGCGCGACAGACAAATCCGACCCGCGCTTGCGCGGATCGGTCTGTTCCGTTCCGCGCTGGCGCGGGTCCGTCGCCTCTGGCGCTTTTCGTTCCGGGACTTGTTCTTTTTCACCGTTTTGGTCGGTTCGCCGACTTGTACGCTTCATTGCGAGCCTGATGTGCGCGCGTTGACGGACGCGCACGAGCCGATTGACGCGCGCGTGTTGACCGACGCGCACGAACCGATTGATGCGCGCGTGCTGCTATGAAGCACGGATTCGCCGTCGGAGGCCACGAATCGGTGTTCGACTCGAATCGGACACCGATTCGTGCACGACACGTGCACGACACGTGTCGGACACGGTCAATCCGTGTCCGACACGGGTCAACGGTCAAAGTTGGCCGGACACGGTCAACTGGGAGTTGGACACGGCTGGGATTCGCGGTTGCGGGCAGTGATTTTAAGCAGGCTCCATTGTTTTCAGGCTGACTGGGTTAAGTGAAAGAGGGCTAACGGGTACAAACCCGACTCAATCTTAAACCCATAACTTATCTAACCTTAGGGCTTCTTCGATCTCTCTTGCCTCTTCGTTTCGGTCTTCGATGTTCTCCTGCGGCGGCGAGCAGAGGACGACTAGCAGCCTGAGGCGAGCAGAGGAAGACAAGCAGACGGCGGCGATCAGAACACGGCGAACAGAGCCGGCGGTGAGCAGTGATCAAAGGTAAGTTTCCTCTCTTTCTTTCATTTTTTTTTTCATTTGCTTTTTTTCTTTTCTTTCTTTGCTCCTTTTTTCTCTCCCCTCTTCGTTTTTTTTTCTTTTCCTTCTCTGCTTTTTCTTCGGTTTTTTTGGATAACCCAGACGTCCAGAAGCATAACCACCCTTCTCGCTTCCCATTTTGTTTGAATTTCTAGGGTTTTTTGTGGTGGATTCTCTCGATCACTTGGTTGCTGGGACGGAGGGGAGGGGTTTTTTTATAAAGACGAAGTTGGGCTGGGATGGCTTACTGATTTCTTTTCCTTTTTTTCCTTTTTTAAATTAATATAGGGAAATGTTTAATTTCACAAAACACCCCTGACTTTAGGATTTAATGCATCCCCCCCCAAACCGTGGGTGTTTCACTATAAGCCCCATAAACTTTAAATTAATATAGGTAACTTATTTCCTTAGTTTATTAGTGCTTTCAACTCTCGGTGGATGATGTTACAGGGGAACAAAATTTTCAGAGGTAACGTAACTTTGTTAAAGTAACATTTTGTTTGATAGTTTACAATGTTCATGGGAAGAGCATCGGTCAGCAAGGATTCACAGAAACTTTATAAGCATAAAAATTAGCACGCAAGTGAATAGACTTTATAGCTAATGTTACATTCTCCTTTCCAATCATTACCTTGTTCTGCCCATAAATTTAAGTTTTTGCATAGAGCACTTTTTGAATAAATTTCATAAAGCAGTTATCTGATATATTCATTCTCCACAGCCGTCAAAGGATGAAATACAATATTTAGCTCAGCAATTGCTCATCCAATAAACACAAACCTTAACTTTGATCATGTGCTTTTCCAATCGTACAGGCACGTAATTACATAAAACAATATTGCATAATTGTTCAAAATTGTCAAGACCCAACCCCCCTTGTGCGCCGCTAAAGGGGTCAATTGTAAACAAAAGTAACAGTATGCACCACAATCCTAACAAAAGGAAATATCTGAATCTGTACATTTCTGTTAATTGAAGTACATACAATAAGTTGTGGGGGACTAGCTCAAATAACGAGACTGCGAGTATTGATTCTTGCTATTTGAGCTAGGTGTAGTGCTACTAGTTTACTTGAAAGTTGAAACTTGATTCACCATTTGTAACCTGTAAAGAAGGAAAATAAAATTTAGCAATATAGTTGTTAGTGATGCAATGTACTAGTATGAAAGTTTGAATAATTTGTATGATTAAATGAAAATTTACGTACAAGTTTTATACTTTAATTCACTAAATCATATTTTAGATTGTTAGTTGAATTTTATAAAATTTTCTATATATAATAATAATTTAAAAAAAAATCCTTGCCGTATCCCCGTATCCTATTTTTTTGGATTTTGCCGTATCCCGTATCCGTGTCCGTGTCGTATCCGTGTCCCGTATCCGTATCCGTGCATCATAGGCGTGCTGTTTGACGTGCACACGTTGATGGACGCGCACGAGCTTGATTGACGTGCGCGCGTTGACCGACGCACACGAGCTGGTTGACGTGCGTGCGTTGACCGATGCGCGTGGGCTAATTGGGTGAATCTTCTTGACTCGCCCACTCATTACTTCGAGTTGCGTGCGGGCTCTCATAGGCAATTTTAGACGCCTACAAAGGGGAAGATTGATTCTTTATGTCGGGTAAAAGAAGAGGTGAAAGTGGTATGTCGTATTACCAGGCTTGTGGTTTCATATCCTGAAGCTTCATGATTATCTAATAACTTTGAAGTTAAAATTATATTTTGTATATTTCGAAAGATATCAAGGACAATGTGGTCTCTTTTTTAAACAAATAAATAAATGGTGAATGAGAAAACATATCACGCACCTGCGATTGGACTACTTATTGCTTAGTTAATCAGCTTTGCAGCCTTGAATTGGAACTTAACCACTTACTCAAACCAACTCTGCAGAGTTTACCTAACCTATTCAGTAATGCTGACTGACAGTATCCTTTCAATAAAACTATCCTATCTGCTTCCACAGCTCATAGCACTTACTTCCCATATACATGCTTCCAGGATTACCAGTATGTTGTTGCAATCAGGATGTCCAGTTTAAGTAATAAACTTTCAACTGATTGTTGTTTCAACTAATCATCAGATTTAGCAAATGTGTTATCCATATACCCATCTGTGATCTAAATTGTAATTTGCAGAAGCGGTAAACATATCCAACTGACAAATACTCCAATAGGAAAATGTCATTTATGTGCCAATCATCACCAAGTCATCCGTGAACAACCAAATGCACCAAAAATTCTTTAAATCAGAAACAGATTGATCCAACATACCAATGAACCATTGTAGTTCACCATCTTATATAAACTACCTATTCGATACCGAACCACCATTCTTTTATAAGACAGTGTTAATAAAATATCAGAAATTTCAGTTTTACTAGCTTTCTTTCATGGTTCCATGCAACAAACTGATCATGGTCAAACCACTTTAAAAAAGATCCTATTTCCTTCCTAATCGGTGCTTAAATACTATAGTTCACCTGAAGGTTCTCTTCATAATATACCCCTATGAACCCTTTGTCCTGGATGTAGTGGCTATGAGTTTTAAATAACTATTTTCTTATATAATTATGTTTGTTACTCTTTTACAGTAGGAGGTTCACTCGTTAAGGACGAAGCTCTGCTGCAAATTTCAGTTCATATTTGCCTTTCTTTAGTTGTCTTATTTAGAATTGTGGTTGAACATGAGTTAGGATTGGGTTAGAAAATGGGGTCGGACATGACTTTAGTTTGGGTTAACCTTAGCCATTTGCTAAGCACTAGGCATTGTCAGGAACTGTTTTGAGTAGTTTTTTAAGGAATGGTTAACAAAAGATTAGATCAACTAATAGATTTGGTTCTTGTATTTTTTTTTCCCCTTCTCATTTTATGATGCAAAGAGTATTTAAGGGCTAAAAAGAGGATGTTTGCTGAGAAATCAAAAGAAAGTTCACGTGGTTGAGTATGGAGATTTTCCTTTATCCTTTCTCTTTCCTTTTGTTCATGCGTCAGTCTCCCCTTTCTATAGTATGGACAGAACGAAATTGCTCCCTTCAATGTAGCTTCAGCAACAACCCCCCATCCCACTAAATTTATTATAGTATGTAGGACTTTTCAGCAATTCAATGACATGCGGAAGGAAAACATGCTTTCCTGCAAATTTGTTTAAATATAATATATAGTAATATCTTTCAGTCAAGCTCCATCTCCATCATAATTTGCAAATCGAACTCTTTTTTCCCCCTGTTACCTTAATGTTCTTTACATTTGTCTTTATTTTCATAGGTCGGTGCTGGCCTAGAATGTGGTATTGGTGTGGATGACTTCATGTATTGGGAGGCTGGGGACGTTGTTGAGGCCTTCAATGCGGTGAAGAAACAAGGGATACTTGAAGAAGCATCAGATTACTGCTGCCCTAGCAGAAACTGGACTTTGAGATTGTTGCATGGCTGCTAGATAGGTTTGGAGTTCCTAAGCAAGCATTTCTGGTGATGGTGTCGAAAGCTTCATCATTGTTGTGTGCTGATTATTTTCCTTTGATGGCTGATGAATTTGCAGAGCCAGGTTTGCCGTCATATCATCCCATACTCCCATCACCAGGCATTTGTTTTTGTGGTGATTGGAAGAGGGGAGGGGGTTCCTTCGTTATAAATGTGGTCAATTCCTTGTGTGTATAATACACAGCTACTGCAACTGCTTTCTGTTCATCTCCCCTTCCCCTGTAGTTTTGAGAGAAAGGAGACATGTTTTAGCTTTACTGGTAGTTTTGAGAGAAAGAAGACATGTTTTAGCCTTGCTGATGGTCCAATATCACACGTAACAGCAAATTCATGATTATTTGGCAAACCCACGCCAATTTCTTATACCGCACATAGATTGTCTTTGTTTTTAGCTTATGAGACTCATCCAAGTCCATTCAAAGATTATACTGGTGAAAGTTGAGTACCGTGGAACAAGATGTTTCTGGTTATCCAACAAAGATGAGATTTGATTAAAAACCCCACTTCTGTTTTGGAAGAGGATGAACGCTCATTATAAAACTCCACAATTATTTTAAAAAAAAAAGTTATATTAACACTTGTAAATATCAACCACATATACCCGCAAGAAGTATGTGCTAAGTCAGGTGTCTGTATTAGATAGCCCATCTAATTATTGCTTGGTTCACATAGCACTGACATAGAAAGAGGACACAAACGAGCAGCAGCAGCATTGTACCGTTATGGTAGCGTGTATGCCTATATAATTGTTGTAACTTTGTATTCTCCAATTAGTATTGGGGGAATAATCTTCTAGGGCCTGGATTCGGAGCCATCATCTCTAGCAAGCATTTGATACTTGTCCTTCCTCGTGAGATTGGTGCACTTGAATCCCAACACCTGCCCAATCGACCGCTAAACTTGATTCGCAATCCTCAACCACACTCCCTCTCTCATTTTAAAATCCCATGTGAGGCCCAGTGCACTGTAGCGAATGAGAGAGGGAGTGTGGTTGAGGTTGTGGTTGGTGGTGTGCCCCTATCATTTTCCTTTATCGACGTTGTAGGGATTGACGCGTTGGAGGAATTGGTAATGGTAACAACGAATGGGGTTCATCTACTCCTCTATACTTACAGGAGGATCTAAAGATTCGCTATTTATTACTGTAGCACAAACGGAATATTGTGGTATGTAGCACAAACGGACTACGTATTTTTTTAAAATCACAGTGACGTTTGAAAAAAAAAAAGGATTACTGTAGCAAAAAAGGGGTTGGGGCGTGCTTAGCACGGGGTGCACACTAGTAAGGAGAGAGAAGGAATCTCAGCACTTGTAACCCCTTACAGTTGTCCTGTAGAACATGCCCCCTCTGCCATCACAGCAACTGGCAAGACACTAATACTCTGCCCTCCGGACACACCACCAAATCCCCTTGTTTCTTGAGCATCCATCGCATGGTCGTTTCATCCTCGCTTCTCTTCCTCGTTAATGTCACAGTTGGTATTGGAGATATCAGCTCCGACAACCTGCTCAGGCTGCATGTCACTGCGCTCACCCACCCTTCTCTGCACTGCTATTGATATGAAAACCGGCCGGGTTTACTAGTGTCCCATGATTGCATGTGTACAAAACACTGCCATGGCTGTTATGACCGTCTGCCTCTTGGAGCTATCTGCATGGGCTCGGATTTGGATTCCGGTCCCCGCACATCTCATTAGACCTAACTTGTAAGGCAGAAGTAGGCCCACAAGAATACGGCAGAGGCTGAGGATGCCCGTTGGTGCTCATAACCCAATTGTCAGGCTATTCAACGGAGTAGGCCTGACCAGTAAACGACGGCCGTGGAAGATTAAAGGCTTAGGAGATTCCCTTCTTGGCATTGCTGACAGCTTCTCCTCCTCTTGTGTAACTAGGTGCAGTTTCTGGAAGTTCATCTTTATTAATCAACGATTAGACATACGGTAAAATACGCATGAACCATATGATACATACCATTGAGTCGAGGGGTGGCAAACGGGTCGGGTCGGGTCATAGCTGACCCGGCCCGTATAAGTGTGACCCGACCCGACCCGTTTAATAAATGAGTCAATGCGATCCGACCCGTTTATTAAACGGGTTACCCGACCCGACCCATATAAGTGCACTCGTTTTACATTACATGTACATTAACTATCTAAAGAAGCCAAAAGTATTAGCCTCTTCTTTTATGATGTGATTCATTTCATATTCGATTTTAGATTTTAACAGATAAGAGTTTTTTTTTTTTTTTTTTGCTTATGGAAACATACATGTGTTCATACGTGTACCCGTGATTCGCAAACATACACGAATGCAACTAACAAATTATATCCGGTCCACTTCCATAGTCCTGATTGTTGGCCCAGCCCGGGTATGATTCGCTAATAGACACGAATGCAATTAAAAAACTATCCCGTTATTTGCAAAGATTGTGGAAATATTTGCCATTGATCTCTTAACAGAAGGGCTAAATTGAACTAAACCCAAACATGCTCCTTCTCACGTGCTACTCCCCATCTCTGCGCTCATCAGCGAACCATTAAAAAACGAATTCCAAAAAGAGAGCGAGAGAAGATCGCAGACACTGACGAAAAATGTACCGTAGCACCGCCTGCCAACTCCTCCGATCTGCCACCGCCGGCGACGTCCGTGGCCGGTCTCACCCTCTCTTGACCGCTGAGGTGGCGGCGGCGGTGGCGGAGGAATCGGCGTTCATCGAGTCGTGGACGGAAGGGTGGTTGGTTCTTATTCGGGTTGGTATTTCTATTATACGGGTCAGTCGGGTCAACCCGAATTGACCTGTTTAATAAATAAATAGTAAATTTGGGTTGACTCGTTTATGACCTGACCCATGTAATTCAACTCATACCTATTATAAATGGGTCGGGTCATAAATTGTCACCCTTAAGTCGTCGGTAAAGCATTGGAATTGAAGTTGCTCCTCAAAGAAAATAAAAGATATTCAAATTTGCGCAGTGACGTTTCCTAAGCCCAAATCTAACAGTATCGTGCTCAATAACACAGTGTTGAGCAAACTACAACAAACTAAAGAATTGAGTAATAAATAGCTAACCTTCTGAAAGTTGAATGTTTGGTAGAACAGCATGGCATATTCCTCAAGTCCGAGTGTACTACGAACCATATGATACATACCATTGACAATAATATGAATGGGATGATATTCGTGCTCATCTCCTAACATAGAGCATCCACCGTACGCCCTTAGCTTTGTGCCGATGACATGGTCCACACCCAAATGCTCTTTTAGAAAAGGCTGTACACCGTGAACCTAGGAATACATGTTAGCGCATTCTTCTGCCCTACCATACCTACCATGATTCCAAGCTGGGTCACCAAACCCATTGAGTAACCACCTAAAGCCCTTATTTAGCTAGCTTTGTGCCGATGACATGGTCCACGCCAAAATGGTCTTTTAGAAAGGCTCCACCGTGATCCTAGGAATACATGTTAGTGCATATTTCTTCCCTCCACACCTCGGTAGTACCCTCCATGTGCTCTCTCAGGAATACTCGAGAAAGAACTTGGGAAGAGTTGACCTCGAGACTGCCTTTGCATATATATATCTGCCACCCTAAGGCCCACAGTGGGCACAAATATCATGGCCTGAAGGGCGGTGTGCTCACAGATAGAGTATGATCTTGAGCAGCCGCAGGATTGGAGAGATAAGCGGCACGAGGGCTCTTAGTGGCCTGCCAGCTTCGAGGGCTATGAGCATATGAAGGAAGGAAAAGGTTTCTTTGTGATAAGGGGAGCTCCTTCCGGTGGCGGAGGAGCTATTGAGCTTCTTCTTTGTTTCTTTCTCCCCATTGCCTTCTCCCATACACAGATCATCGGGAAATATCCTAGTCGTTGGCATTGGTTGATTAGGCTTGTTAATTTCCTGGAACATACTGGAAGGGAAGCGAAGGAGTTTGGTAGGGTATAGCACTGGGTTTGAGGGAGAGAGGCTGCAGCACAAATGATATGAGCCGAAGCATGTTTTGCTTGATTCATTTTGACAGGTTAGCGGGTGGTCAGTGGTTTTCCGTATGTATTCTTCTGTTCCAGGTATCATCGATCAAGCGCTCTTTTCTTTTCCCTAAAGGGGGAGGGAAGGAACAAAATGCAAATAAGTGCCCTTCATCAGTTTGAAATACACACCCTGCCTCCTCCCCTATGCGGCTGAGTCTAGAGATCAGCACCAACGGCTGCTATTTCACTTTTCATCCCGTGCATGTTTTCTCAACATTGAAACATATGCATGCAGTATTCTACGGTCATGCAATCTAAAAGGAGAAAAAGTATCCCTTACCACATCCATGCCTAAGCAATAAACAGCAAGAGTAGAGTGGGAAAAAGCAAAGGGCAATGAGAAAGCTATGTTGGTTCCTCACATTATATACAAACAATAAAAGATTAGCACCTTTTTTCTTCTTTAACAATAATCAATAAATGTCTCATACATGTTCTAACTGTTGCACTATCAGAACTTACAAACACTATCTTAGGTCATCCAGACTTCATGTTCTTTTTCTTTACCAAAGGAGAGAATAGAAAAGGTAATGCAAATGCTAGGACCACCAAAACCAAAAGAAATCAGACACAAAAGAAATGCTAGCACCCAGCTCATCTGCAACACGGAAGAATAACTAAAGTTTCCCTTGTGTCTCCGCATAATTCTCTTTTGTACGGATAAAGTTGAGGACCAAGTGCCGCCCAGCATTCATAAGCTCTCCAGCTGGGTTTCTTTCAACAGTGCACTACCACTAGGTGAAAGCGAAGCTCATGTCCAGTCCCTTGAATGAAATGGTTCTGATCATGCCTCAGCCAGAATTTGCGTTTATATATTGCCTACAATCCTTAATAGCGTACCAAATACAATCCTTAATAGCATACCACAAAGCAACTTACATCCGATGATAGAAGACAGATAAAAGAGATCCAACCTATGCAGAAACTAGCCCTTTCATTGCAAAGTTCTGATTCTGTTTAGAAAAATAATTTAATCTTCCCATATTTGCATATCCTGCAGGGAAAGGTGACATATTATGATGAGTGCACAGAAATTTCAACTGGAAGCAGATGGCACATAATCAAGTATAGATTATTAACAGTCAATTAGTAGGAAAAGAATCAAACCTTGGCTATATGGCTACTTTTTTTAGTTTCGCAATAAATAGCCCGCTAGTTTGGGATGTTTTAGGATCAAAGCGCAATGTTTTAGGGATCCTTCCACTCCTACAATGCCAGCTATCAGCAGCATCTATCTCTTCCAGCACTAACATAGAAGTCAGTACAAATAAGTAACTTACACATTTGAAATACAAGACAAATATTAAATAATAAAAAATAATTGAATAAAACAATTTCTGAAATTATGACAGTTGGAAATTTTCAAAATTTTAAAACATGCTAAAGAACTAAACATGTTTGGAGTACAAAATCTTAGATCTCCAAATGGAATTTAACATTGGACACACAATGGATTTTGGACTATGAAAGACCATTTCAGAGATTACTTAAATATAAAAATTGTTAGGGTTTTGAGAAGAAAGGTAAGCAGTAGAGAGAAAGAGGATAATTTTGGTGAGAACTTCTCGACTCAAGTTTTCATTCTACTACCCCATATTACATACTACAATGCAAATAGATGGCCCATAGGCCCAAAAGCAATTTGGGTCACAATATAACAATCTCCACCTTGAGACAAATTGCGCCCAAACAAGCTAAGCATAAAACTAACCCAAACAAAAACATACATAAAAAACACAACTAGCATAAAGTAGCAACAAACAAAGACAACTAGCAACAAACTAGAAACAAAGCACCACCGAACTTGAGCAAAACTTAAACTTTGCAATTGGAAGAGGCTTAGTGAGCATATCGGCGGGATTTGACTCGGTACCAATCTTCTTCACGACAACCTTCCCTTCCGTGATCACATCTCGAACAAAATGATACCGAATGTCGATGTGCTTGGTCCTCTCATGGTACATGCGATCCTTCGTCAAATGAACGGCACTTTGGTTATCACAATATATCGCAATAGGACCCTCAAATGAAGACATCTCTCCAACAAAAGCCTTGAGCCAAATAGCCTCCTTAATAGCCTCGGTAATTGCCATATACTCGGCTTCGGTGCTTGAGAGTGCAACGGTTGATTGAAGTTGAGACTTCCAACTAATTGCACATCCTCCAAAAGTAAACACATAACCGGTCAAAGACCGTCTCTTATCAAGATCACCCGCAAAATCCGCATCCACATAACCCGTTAGATTATCATTGTTCCTTTCAAACTCCAAATGAGCATCAATGGTACCCTTCAAATAGCGGAAAATCCACTTCACCGCTTCCCAATGCCCTTTTCCGGGACAAGAAAGATACCTACTTACCACACTAACGGCTTGAGCTATGTCGGGCCGAGTACATACCATCAAGTACATAAGACTCCCAACCGCACTTGAATATGGAACTTTCTCCATATAGCTCTTCTCATGATCGGATTTCGGGCTCATGTCGGCGCTAAGCTTGAAATGCATCGCAAGAGGAGTAGACACAACCTTTGTCCTTTCCATACCAAATCGGCGTATCACCTTCTCGGCAAAACTCTTTTGTGAAAGAGATAGTTTCCGGTTGGACCGGTCCCTTTTGATCTCCATGCCAAGAATCCTTTTGGCGGCCCCTAAATCTTTCATCTCAAACGCCGAACCAAGTTGCTCCTTCACCTTCCGAATTTCTCCCAAATCGGAGGCCGCAATCAACATATCATCAACGTAGAGCAACAAATAGATGAACTCATCACCCACTAGCTTCTTGAAGTAAACACAACTATCATAGCTAGAACGGTGGAAGCCAATACTTACCATGAATGAATCAAATTTCTTGTACCATTGCCGTGGGGATTGCTTAAGGCCATAAAGGGACTTCTTCAACAAGCAAACATGATCCTCTTTTCCCATGACTTCAAAACCCTCCGGTTGCTTCATGTAAATTTGCTCTTCTAAATCACCATGCAAGAAGGCGGTTTTCACATCCATTTGCTCTAACTCCAAATCCTTCATTGCCACAAAAGAAAGCAAAACTCGAATGGAGGTATGTTTCACTACGGGAGAGAACACATCATTGAAATCCACACCTTGGACTTGACTATACCCTTTAGCCACAAGTCTTGCCTTGTATCGAAAATCCGCGGGATTTGAGCCATCAATCTTCCTTTTAAACACCCACTTGCAACCCACAATTCTCTTACCACTAGGAGGCTTCACAAGAGACCAAGTCTCATTTTGTTGCAATGATTGTAACTCTTCATTCATAGCGGCAACCCAATCGGTCGCATTCTTCGAAGAGATCGCCTCTTTGCAACAAGATGGCTCATTTGAATCCAAATCTTCGGCAATGGACAAACAATAAGCATAATCGGAATATCCGTATCTTGAAGGTGGCCGGATTTCCCTTCTTGTGCGGTCCCTCGCCAAAGCATATGGTTGATCTTCTTCTTCCTCTTCTTCGATATGAGCATCATCATGATGTGACGTGGCCTCATCACCTTGTTGGACCGGCACTTCAAACTCCACCTTCTTCTCAAATGTCTTGTCCTCCTTGGTAGTTGGCTCGGATGCTCCATCTTGTGTCTTCAACATAGTCGATTCATCAAATGTAACATCCCTTGAGATGAGGAACTTGGACAATTTAGGACACCATAATTTGTACCCCTTCACATTCATAGGATACCCAACAAAGACGCACTTCTTTGCCCTTGGCTCCAACTTTCCTTCATTCACATAGAAATAAGCGGGACAACCAAACACCCGCAAGTTTGAATAATCGGCCAGCTTACCCGACCACACTTCTTCGGGTGTCTTGCACTCAATTGAAGTGGTAGGAGATCGATTCATCAAGTAGCATGCCGTGCTTATGGCCTCGGCCCAAAACTCCTTACCCAAACCCGCATTGGAAAGCATACACCGAGCTCTTTCAAGTAGTGTCCGATTTGCCCTCTCGGCAACACCATTTTGTTGTGGAGTGTGTACAACCGTCTTATGACGAACAATCCCTTCGGCCTTACAAAAGTTGTCAAACTCACGGTTGCAAAATTCTAAACCATTATCGGTCCTCAACCTTTTCACTTTCCTTCCCGTTTGCTTTTCCATAAGAGACTTCCATTCTTTGAAGTTTTTGAACACTTCACTTTTCTCTTTCAAGAAATAAACCCAAAGCTTCCTTGAGAAATCATCAATAAAAGTGAGCATATAACGGGAGCCATTTCCTCTAGATGGCACTTGAGAGGGTCCCCAAAGATCCGAATGGATGTAGTCCAATGTTCCCTTGGTCGAATGAATGGCCGTCGAGAAGCTCAATCTCTTTTGCTTGCCAAGTACACAATGTTCACAAAACTCCATATTGCCGGTGCATTGGCCGCACAACAAGCCTCTCCTACTCAAAATGGTCATTCCTCGCTCGCTCATATGCCCCAACCTCATATGCCACAACTTCGTAACATCCGCATCCGAGGTAGGAGCCGCAATAGCCGCCGAGCCCGTGACCGTAGAACCTTGCAAGAAATAGAGAGTTCCAACTCTTCTTGCTCTCATGATTGTGAGAGCCCCTTTTGACACACGAAGAACTCCACCTTCACTTTGGAACTTGCATCCCTTTTCTTCTAAAGAACCCAAAGAAATTAAACTCTTTGTCAAATCGGGTATGTGTCTCACACCCGTCACTCTTCGGATCTTGCCATCATGAAACTTGATCTTTATCGAACCAATCCCTTCAACCTTGCACAAATTGTTATTTCCCATAAGCACTTTACCATCCGTGGGCTCATAGGTCTCAAACCAATCTCGATTAGGAGTCATGTGTTGTGATGCACCCGTATCCATAACCCAACAATTCTTGTCATCAATGTTGGTATCAACCACACACAAAGTATCCATCGTGTCACAATTGGCCACATTGGCCTCTCCCGAAGAAGCACCTTTATCCGCCTTTTGTTTGTTTTTGAGCTTGAAACAATCGGCTAGAATGTGTCCCTTCTTCTTACAATAATTACATGTGAGATTCTTGTGTCTTGACTTTGAACGGGTCCTTGAATATTTCGGGGTTTTGTCCTTCGACCTACCCCGGTCAACAACCAAACCAACGCCTTGAACTCCTTTCTCCAAATTGGTCATCTCATTATCAATATGTAACTTGGCTTGTAGATTGCTCTTCACATTCTCAAGAGTGATTTGATCTCTACTATAGATCATCATGTCTCTAAAAGCCTTATAAGAAGCCGGCAATGAGCACAACAACAATAAAGCTTGGTCCTCATCCTCTACCTTAGCACCCAACTTGTCCAAATCATTTAATAATGATGCAAACTCCGAAATATGATTGGAAATGGATGTACCTTCAACCATACGAAGGGTGTAGAGGCGCAACTTTAACCGCAATCGGTTGGTAAGAGACTTCTTCATGTAGATACTCTCCAATTTCTCCCATAAACCCTTAGCGGTCTTTTCCGAAAGGACCTCTTGTAGTGTTGAATTGCTCAAACACAATTGGATGGTCGAAAGAGCTTTATCATCCATATCAAGCCACTTCTTATCGGTAACGGCTTCAACCAACTTATCTCTACCATATATGGCGCCCTTAATTCCAAGACTGGACAATATGGCGGCCATCCGCACTTGCCAAAGTGCAAAACTCGTCTTCCCATCATACTTCTCAATATCAAATTTTCCCATCTCCATTCACAAATGCCAATTTAACAGCTTCAGATTTAATCAAAAGCACCAAACACCCCAGAAAAAAAGAACCTCTGGTTCAATTTGAACAGTGATGGGTCAAAATGGACAAAATCCCAGTATGTGGACAAAATCCCCAATAAAAAAAAAGGATTGAAACTGAAGCTCAAGATCGGGACCAAAAAATCAGAACCTCTGGCTTAAGACCTCCGTTCTCTGCGTCGAGGGAGCGGCGAAGCTGGATCTGATGGGACGACCTAGGGCAACGAACTCGAGCTGGACGAGGGCGTCGAACTCGAGCTGGACGAACGCGAGCTGGACGAAGGACGACGAACTCGGGCTGATCTCGAGCTTGACGACGGCGAACTCGACCTAGGGCGACAAACTCGAGCTGGACGAGGGCGAACTCGACCTAGGGCGACGAACTCGAGTTGATGCTCGACGGCAACGACGAACGGAGGTGGATCTGACGGCGACGGCGGCTCTGATACCAGATTGTTAGGGTTTTGAGAAGAAAGATAAGCGGTAGAGAGAAAGAGGATAATTTTGGTGAGAACTTCTCGACTCAAGTTTTCATTCTACTACCCCATATTACATACTACAATGCAAATAGATGGCCCATAGGCCCAAAAGCAATTTGGGTCACAATATAACAAAAATAGATGGATTAAATTTCAATTTCCTAAATTTGTACAATGTAATTGCTTGTTATATGAAGAAAAGTTCAAAAGAGGACGATTTAAGTTCAAATCTTCCAGTTCACAACACACAATGAAATAAAATTTCAACTTTATTGCCGATATCTAAAGTTGGCCTGCACCAATAAAGAGTTTGTGGTGCCAGTGGCGGTTGCTATAGACCATGAGGAGGAAGAAGAGGAGATGATGACTAGGAGAAACAGGAAGTGAAGGTGGCAGGCGAAAAAGAGAAAGCGGTGAGGGAGGAGATGATGGTGAAGGAGAAAGAGTTAGTGGTCATTGGTGCTTGTTAAGGATGACATAGTAATGGCAGTGGAGGATAAGAAGAACAAAGCAAGATTTGTAGTGATCAAGAAGTACCAACTGGTCCTAGGAGGAGAAAAAATGTCATAAGTTTTAGACCGGATTTAAGTTCAATACATTTAAAAGTTTAATTTACTTAGGAGGTCGGAATTAAGATGAGGGTGGAGGCATGTTAGTGCAAGAGTTGCACCTGCAGAACAGGCGATTCATGCACAAACATCTGGGTTTCTAAGGGTATGACTTTTAATAGACAAGAATACGTTATCTAAAGAGCAAATAAAAGCATGGGATATTGAGTTGAAAAAGTGAAGGTGTTTTTCTAAAATTTCCCTTAAATCAGTGTTAGGCCATTAGATACTTTACAAGGACTGCTGGATTTGCTAAATCAAGAGGTTTCTGGATTTGATGGTAGCCATATATGATGGATAACCACAATGCTTTTAAAAGAGCTTTTGAAATTATCAAGATGCAAAAATTACAGGCAGCAAGATCGAACACTAAATGCAACTCCTACATGTGTGCTGAAATTATATAAGTTGTTAGGAAAGTATGCTGGAAAATCGAACATTCTGCTATTGCCAGGGAGATGGAACAGAGTATGTAAACGTGGGTCTTATTTGGTCTGGAAGCTGGAAGGCAAACAGCCGTCAACAAGCCCATATAACCACAAAGGATCAAGATTATTGTTGGGAACTTTAAGAGTTATTGGAGTTCATTATTGCTTTCTCTCTTTTACTTTTCATTACAAATTCCATGTGTCTCCCATTTGATTAGAGAGTTAGCAAAAGGGTAAATCAAAGTTCATACTAATTTTCCCATCAACTTTGAAGCAGTTGACTCCTCCAATAGTCTACTCAAAAAGAGCTTCCATGAATTCTTCTTATATTCAAAAAGAGCATCTTTACGATTTATCTAATTCCCACCTTTCTCCACCTTTTTTTTTGCGGTTCATACAATTTTCTAGTCGGTATAAAGGTCTTCTCAACCATGGTTATATCGGCCGATAACCCGATATTATCGTCGAGTTATCGGATTTGGGAGATTTCCGCTAGGATAAGTAGGATTTTTAATCAGTTATCATTTTTTAGGGTTTATCGGCGAGTTATCGGCGATAAAGGTACTTATCGACCGATAAGGGAGGCGCTGAATATCGGCTTTATCGTGCCAAATTTTGAGTTGAATTTTTGGGTAATGGGCAGTTATTTAGTAAGTTGTTAAACCCGACCCGACTCGCTTTCTACAATTGGTTAGTGATTCTAAACATGATTATTTATATTTTGGAATGTTTATATTTCATTAAGTATGGTTAAATTATATTTTTTGGTTATCATATTATATATATACACTATCTAGTACATCACCCCGATAAATACTACTTATCCCTGATATATCCCCGATTTACGCTATCCGATAAGGATTTTAACTGTCCGATAAATCCCCGATAACCGATATTCAAAACCTTGTTCCAACAGGCGGAGGCAGCATGAGTAATGGTCAAGAGCTAACTAGGTCCATAGGTATGTGTATAGTCATCTCTAGCTAACTAGGTCTATAGGTAGCTATTGAAGTAAATAGAATGTCAATGTTTTAAATTTTTTTTACAATTTCAAATATGTGGATAATAAAGAAGTGTATTTTTCATATGATTATGTGACCTTATTCTTGAATTATTCCTCCAGTCACACAACACATGACACGCGAAACAATAAGACGCTTTACAAGGTAAAATGACAGTTTGCAGATTATTATAGGAGAAGATGATAGGTCAACTTGATCTTTTTCCCTCAATTCATTTTTGAGTTTTATTCTCAGTCTCTCTGAAAATATGGAGTTTAAACATGTAATGTATTAATGTCCAGTGCATGAAATTACTTGAATAAATTCTCAATAAAGAGGTAAATACTCAGTCATGTGAATTGAGAAGGAAGCTATACATTCATTCCTCTCAAGGTTATCGATAGCGGATAGCGTCGCGTAGCGGTGAGGCATCGCTACGGCTATTTCGGGCTATTACGGCAAAATAGCGGTAAAAAGCGCAAAGTCAAATAGCGGTCTAATTTAGATACGTATAAATACTAATAAAAAATTAAAAAAAATCTAAGAAATCTAAAAGTACATATTGGATGATTTAAAGAGATCCTAAACATGAAATAGACATGTAACCATCACGTAATACCAAAGATGACTGAAGGAGTCAAAAAGCGTCGTCTTCGAGAAGAAGAGCTTAGCGGTGACAGGACTACCCTAAGAGGAGCTCACGGTGAAGGAGGTGAGAGGAAGTATCAAGTTAGGTGCTAGAGGCTATGAGAGATGGCGGGAGTATGTTGAAAATCACAGGAGACTGTAGAATGTAATGGTCAAGAGTTGAGTTTAATTTTAAAAAAATAAGCTTCAAACCTCTTTTTAATAGCAGTCAAAAAGTAAATTTTGAATGCAATCGCTCACTATTTACCGTTATGACACTATTAGCCGCTTTTGCGAATAGACATATTCCGCAATATGTCACCGCTTTTGCACGATAGCGTAGCGGGCGATAGCGTCGCGAGAAGGGACCGCTAACGCTATTAGCGCCGTTATTGCGGGGCTATTTGCCGCTATTTATAATAGTGATTCCTCTTTTCTTATCTTTTTTTTCCTTTTTTTTTCTTTTTAATGGATGAGATATATCCTTATTCCTTTGATTATCCACAAAAGAAACATACCAGCTGAAGTATTTTCAGAAAGGAACTTCTCCACCACATCTTCATTTTGGGATGTTGTTAAACTGTATAAGGCATCACAAGAGATCAATAGGTTAGCACAAAGAAAAGGAGTAAACTATGTAAGCAGCACATGATATAAAGTTTAATGTGATAGTTGAAACAACAAAAGAGATGGCCGAAACAAGGTCTCTGTTGAGGCACAACCCACCAAAAGAGGTCGGTATTCCAATTCGAGAATATCATGGGAAGGGAAGCAATGCACTAATATTTAAACATTTACCTACAAGTGCTATACACAAGCGATCCCCCAGCTTTTAATAACCTGAAACCATTGCTCAGAAGCTTTAACTGCATGCAGAGACAGAAGTGAAGTATGTAATATTATAGAGGAAATGTTTAGTGCGAACGTTTCTGAAAAAAAAAAGTCTCAGCTAAACAATAAAGGAGCAGAAAAAACAGGATACGTTCATGCAGGAAGAAAAAAATAAATTTAAAACATACCACTAAAAAAATATAACTTCCCTAAAATCTAAGGGACCATTGATCTTGTCACAGGTTGACAAATGGGTCTTTCATCCAATGAAATAAGGAGCAATGGTCCCAATCTAGTGAATGAGTGAGCGAGCAAAGGAGGGAAATTAAACAAAAGGAGCAACAGACTTAATTGAGCTGAGTGAGGGAGGGAGGGAGGGAGGGAGGGGAGGGGAGGGGAGGGGAGGGGAGGAGGGAGGTAGCAAGGGGAGGGGAGGGGAGGGGAGGAGGGAGGTAGCAAGGGGAGGGGAGGGGAGGAGGGAGGTAGCAAGGGTGGGGAGGGGACAGGGAGGTGGGAGGAAGGGAGGGGTGGTGTGGAGGTGGGAGGGGGTGGGGATTCACTCTATCTTCATATACATCATGTAAAGTGGTTAAAGGTAAAAAATGAAGTAATTATGAGCGTTTTTCTGAAAGGATCAAGTGTGCACAACACTTCTATGACAATGCAAGAAAAGTTGAAACTCTGGCACAATTCAATACATCTGAACACTTTGCTTCACATGTTCCCTCCAACCTAGGGATGACAGACATAGCGACTATTTTTGGCTTGTTATATCCAATATAGTGCACTTGGAGTGCAGTTATTTATGAAAAAAAATCACATTAATACGGATTCACTGTGTGCTAAATATTCAGATATGTGATTGATGGAACTATTATTGGCAAAAAAGAATAATTCATTAACCGAAATGAAAAACACATTCACTTCGCCTTTTAATTATAGCGTTATTTTTATACAGCTCAGGATGCCCATCATGCATCTGAAAGCAATGTTTTAAAATACAAATATCGGGGAAATATCGGATGGCCAAATTTCATAATGGATTGTAAATATCGGGAAAATATTGGGGATATGTGGTAAATATCGGAATGTCATAATTGATCTTTGCATATATAGTATAATGCACTAAAATGTAATCTCGACATATGTAATGAAATCTAAACATATAAAATGTGAATAATATATGTTTAGGATCACTAATCAACCTTGTAAAATAAACAAAAGTACAAATCAACTTCGCAACATTTGGTTTAATTTTTTAAGGGTAAAATGTCATTTGAGATAATGAGGAAATCATGATATCTTACCCAAAAATTGTCAAACACAGTATAGTGTTTTGTGACAAGCGATATAAAAAGATATATCGGTCCACATATTGGCTGATATATCGGCCATATCGGGCCGTATATCGCCCAAAATAACCAAAAAACAGTAAATGATATTTACAGACCATATTGGTGGCAGCAAGCCCTGATATATCCGGGGATATATCGGGCCATGTCGGGGATATTTAAAACAATGTCTGAAAGTGCACATGAAAGACTCAAAGAGAATACATTTGACTGCTAACATAGTACTTACTTGAAGATGCATCAAGTTGTCTGTTCTTTCTGCATCAAGTAATCGCCGTTGAAGAGTTCCCCAACCCCAATATTCAAACTTCTGGATGTGTTTGAATGAACCATCATGAGTACACTCTGCATCCACGAGAACCTAGTAGATAGGATTTCAAGCAATCACTACACCTTCTAAAGAGGATAAGACGTCTCTGGTCCAGCAAAAATCAAGTCAAAGAAGAGAACATGTCTCAAATCCAGGGTAAAAAAAGAAGTAAAAATTGCAACAAAAAGGCATCACTGCCTTTAAGAACAGGGACAGGTGAAAATTGTTTGAAAAAAGTATGACTCAGTACCACAACATGGCACTGGAATATGCAAATTGGTAAGAGGATAAATTATAACCCTCAATCCTAACTGCCACCTCGGAGTTCTGGTGCAGCGGGAAAAACTTTAAGATGGTTTTAGAGCAACTCATGTTCAAATTTCAGAGGCACACATTTAAAGAGGATCTGAAAGAAAAGGTAACAGACAAAATTAACAATATCTCACCCCATGAAAAGAGTTCTTAACTTGTGGGGGCATATCCGCTATAAATTATAACCATCAACATAATTTTTGGAGTTACGTCCGCCTATAAATTATAACCATCAACATAATTTTTGGAGTTTTAATGTTGTGAAAGAGACTTTAACAAAATATCATAATAACATAAAATAATGATATACATGCTCAAAGTTTTGATCTACTTGTAAATTATCATTCATTTTCTGACTTTTCTATAGGAATGTGCCATGGTTCCTGATATTTATACATATTAGCTCTATATATATTTAACTAATATAAAAGCTCATCCGAACTTATCATAGTTTGTACAAGTTAAAATACTATATTTGATATATAATTAGACATAAATAAATATCTCATACATGTAGAACTCATCGAGTTTTAGGTCATGGAATCAAGGGCCAAATGAATAGAGTGGCATGTAAGGAAATTGGCCATATATTTTCCGAATATTGGTTAGACAACTTCATCAATTTCAAAAGTTAGTTTGAAGACGATTGAAGAAGATGGCATCCAACAAATCTCAGGACATGTCATTTTTATGCCTCATCTAACTATGTTTCAATAAGTACACATGTGCAACTCAATCCGACATTGTTTACCCCAAAATAAGTCATTCATAAAGGAAAAGAAATCAAAAGAAAAGCTTTAAGATTCAAGAAAGTTGTAGATTCAGTGATGAACCTGAATCCCTTTATAAAAATTCCAAAAACTTGATCTTTCATAGACTATTGATAGGTTTCATCTTATCAGAATTTCACTTAACATTTTGGTTTAAAAAAAAAATAGAAAACATGTATAACAGATTGTTAAACAGGCCTAAAATTACAAGAACGTGAAGGGAAAAAGGCTCTTTAGGACTTTAATATTGATGCATAATGCCAAATTGTGTCAATGATTAGACAACAGGACAAGAGTAATTCACACAAGATGATACCCTCAAGGAGATCAAAGGTCGCATACCTTGTCATAGCCAGAAATCAAACATTCCGCTTCATCTACTGTGCAGAACAACTCACTTCTATGCAGTCCAACTACTCCGGAATCCCTGCCATAAAATATCAACTCCGCTTCTGCAGTTTCTATATGTAGTTCATTAGCATTTTTTGCTTTCCTTGCATTCTTCTTTCGATCACTCCATAGCCTCTTTGAATTCCAGTCTGTGAATACGTTTCCTTTATCCTCACAATTTGCACCTGTGGAGTTTCAAGATTGTAACTTTTAAGTATGATAAGTTGGACAGGGAAAACATAGGAAAAAAAAGTCCAATTAGGTGTGTATTACTTGATTTCATGTTAGTGGGAGATCTCACAGGTAGTAGAGAAAATGTTGTTCCATCAGCAATAAAGAGTCGGCAGCGATTTCCCAGTGCATATTTCTGTAACATTGTACGGCATGCTGCTAACCTATGCTTTGCAATATCAACACCGGTCAGGGATCCTGAGCTACCAAGTAGATCTGAGAGCATGCATAACTTGGCACCTAAAATAAATAGAGGTGATTGGAAGAAGTTGTGAATCAGATAAAGAAAGAAGAGGCATTCTTCAGATAAAGTTCTTCTGATGAAACTTCTACAAGTGATACTGTAATTGTGCACATTATTAATTATTAACAATACCTCTTGCATCTGATAAAGTTGTGCACAATAAACTAAAAGGTTCATATTACTAAAGATGAGCACAAACATGGAGCAAATTTCATATTTCCCATACTTACAGCTGTTTTCTAAGACTTGGAGAACTTCTGAAAAAAGATGTCTTAGCCAACGTCTATCCTACTAGATCCAGTTCAAGCCCGATCTTAGCTATCACTTCCTCGACTAGTAAACTGTCATTAGGTACGAGGACTATAAGCCATCAGGTTAATAGTCATAAAATCTCCATCAAATAATTTCTAGAGCCTTCCAACAATAAGATGAGTTCCAGAAATATCTCATTCTGTTGGATAAGACTTGACGATGATCATGACGATGATGAGTATACTGATTACCTAGTCATATAGGTTTTTATTGAAAATACATTATTGAGAATGAACTAAAGAGCATAGCATTTGGCAAGGATGAAATGCACTGTAAGGACCTTAGCCCATTAATAAATAGCTTGAATGGCACATAGCACTTTTACTCAATATTAGCATTTGGCAGCTGAGACACTGCTATAAATGGCCAGAATGATCCTGAATTCCATATAAAAGTAAAGTCCTCCAGAAAGAGTTCTCTCATATGAACAATTGGGATGATAAAAGCACTTAATGAATGGATATCATTTTGAATCTGTAACATCTAGACATTCACAAAGAGGATCCTGAGCGAGTAAGACCCAGCAACAATGATGAAATCAAGTGATTGACAAGTTAATAAATCCATAAAAGTACAGAGATACCAATTTTTGCATCCTCTTGTTAACAGAATGCTATTGACATCTACATGCATCATGAGACTAGTGAGGGAACAAGAAAATTATTGGTCGCATCAGGAATCCTTTTGACGCACTAATAATAATAAATAAATTATTTAGATGCAAAATAGGCAAACAATAAATGCTAAAAAACTGCCATGTTTCTCACAAGAAAAGTGTTGAAGCAGGTTCCAATTTCTGAGAGGAATCAGCATGAGATTGACGTGCAGGTAAATTTTAACCAATACACAAAAGCAACATACTTCTCAGACACCCAAAACTAAATAGAAAATTTGGACTTTGGACACATATGAATAAATTACTTAATCAAATATATGTAACTATCATCATTGCTGACACTTTGTATTTTTTGCGTAAGGGGAAGATAAATGTCGATTTTGTCATTTTGCCACTGAGGGTGGCAGGAATACTTCTGTGAAGGGCACTTTGATTTACGGGTCTAGATGGATATTCGAAATATCTGTATCCAGTCCATATTTAAACTCGTTCTAATTGATTCGTATTACAGAAATGTATATGTGGCATAGATTAGGTTTAGACACGTCGTACAATTATCAGATTTGGGCCAGTGATACTTATCACTAACTAAAACTGCCTTGATAGCACTACTATCTACTAAAGTAACTAAAAAGGGGAGACAATATACTAATGGATGCTCATATAGCACTTTTAGCTTACTTGTCAATTCAAATAAATTCAAATTTGAATATCATTTGTTAAATAAAGTCAATATTCTCAAAGATCAGAAAGATGTGCATTTTTAAAAGAGAAGAGGTGAAACTGTAGTTACCTGGGGCTGCACATAAATCAAGGATATGATCACCTGAGGAGATATTCAAGGCCATAACAGCAGCCCCTGATGCAGCATCCATCCCATAAATCTGAAATTCAAAATCAGAGGGAAGGTACCAATTTAGTTGGGGTGTGCGCACGCACGCGTGCGCGTGTATATATACATATACATACACATATATGTATGTATGTACGTATGTATGTATATATACATACATATGTACATACTTACATACCTGTGTGTGTATATGTATGTATGCATATCTACTCCTCTATACTTATAGGAGGATCCAAAGATCCACTTTTCATGCTGCAGTAAATGCTACAGTGAATTCATGCAGAATTATTACTGTAGCACAAACAGAACACTGTATCATTTTAAAAAAATTACCGTGACATTTGCAATAAACATGTGCCATTTAAAAAAGAATTATTGTAGCAGAAAAAAGGGGACCGTGCTTTGCACAGGGTGCACACTAGTGTATATATAAAGAAAAATAATAAAATGAGATGGTGAGATGAGATTCTTATCACGAGATGGCCCAATAGGCTACCAGAACGATGATCAATATCGCCCACCGTGATTTGCACTCATCATGATCTATAGATAAAAAAAATTATATTATTTGAAAATTTCTAATTATTATTTTAGCTATGTGCAAAAGGGACGGCTATTAAGCTTTCCGAAAAATCTAACATATTAAACTAGATTGATTCATGCTCTAGAAGACTCCAAACTATGTGAAAATTTGATCATATACATTTGATGATGCAGTATCGATCATGAATTCGATGACCTGATTAGTCCATCTCGCAACAATGTTTCATCGCACCACATCATTCTCATCATCATCATCAGATATTTTGCATGGCACACCTTTACCTTTCCTGAGCGGTACGAAATAGTGCTGGCAATGGGTATGGTAGACGGGATAGAGAAGAAGCCCGGTAACCAATCCAGCTTGTTGAGTGGGCAATTGAGGTCACTTTCGATCTCCATCAGATTAGATTCACAGCCAGGCTTCAGCCTTGTTGTTGGAGGAGGAAAATCAAAGTTGTTTGTACAAAGAAATGGAGTTGTAGTAATTTCGGTTTTTTTTTTTAATTACCTGATATAGCGAGGGATATTGGCGGCGGCGGCGGCGGCGGTAAGATATGCTGATGGATCAAGTCCGCTTCCTTTGAGAAAGTGGAGGAACTCAGCTGGTGGGTGTAGACTGCTGTTTTCCTCCCCCTCCTCCTCCTCCTCCTCCGTGGATACGAACGCATCCTTCTCCGAATCCATTAATGGTGCTTCTGACTGCTGCTGCCAAAGATGAGCGAGCAAGAGGAAGAAGGAAATCTTAATTTCACGCCGCTGTGACCGTCGATCGATAGACGGAGGAATCTCGACCGTTGATCCTAGGGCCAGGAAAGGAGGAACGCCGACCAAGGGGAGCTGCAAGATCGCTTGGATGCTTGGAGGCCTTGTTGTATCTCGGCCTCTTCTCAAGACTGGTAATAAGTTTCATGGGCTTCTATTTATAACAATGACAGAAACAGGCTTCATTTTTCCATAAAATCACCATAACTGAAAAAACAAAGCAGATAGGCCTTTGTGCTCATAACCAACTAGTTTCAGACTTATTTAGTATTGAGGTTATTATTATTTTTTAAAAAATAAGAATTGTCGCTAATTTTTAAAACTTTATGTTACAAAAAGATTAAAAAATGAAATCACAGATATCCATGATTCAATAAAAGAAATATATCATTGAATTAACAGTGCATTATGGTGCAAGTCTTATATGTTTTTGGTTTTTACTCGTGTGTTGCATATATACGATGTCGTCATAATTGTAATACTATAAAATTATGATTTACGCAATTGTTCTTTTGCTTCAAATCTAGAAGTTTTAATAATATAAATTAAAAATATCACTGTTTAATGTTTAGGGAACCAGTTTTATGGGGGGGGGGGGGGATGTTTAGGGAACCAGTAAAATAATAATATTGTAGCCCCACAACTCATTGTTCGAATTTCACGAGTTCGTGAGCTATCGGCAACGATTTTTGCCTTACTTTGACAACTTCGTCGGAAGGCAAATGACTCAGCGGAGACAAATTTCACGATTTCGTGAGCTATAACCCACGTAATTTGTCCATTTACGCCCCTTTTTGGCCCGGTGCAAGTAATTAGGCACAGTGTGTATTTCGTGAATTTGGTAGCCATAACCTATGATTTCTGACACATTTTGTCAGGTTCGGACTGTTTCGGCCCGTTTTAATCCAGAAATCTTTGTCAAATTCAAAGCCGACGATTTCATGAGCTGTAACCCATGAATTTTGACCATTATCTTCTGTTTCGACCGGGTGTCGAAAATGTCAAAACCAAAGATTTCCTAAGCTATTGTCTGTATGATTTTTGACCATTTTGGTCTATGTGACGCACCGTGTCGAAATATCTTCGCAAAATTCAAAACCGATGATTTCATGATCTATAACACGTGATTAGTGACCCTTCTCGTGCTTTTGGGCCTAGCAGCAAATAAGTAGGTGGAGCTCAAATATCGCTATTTCATGGGTTATAACCCATGTTTTTCCGACCGTTTCAGTCCGTTTTGACACGGACGCGATTTCATGGGATATAACCCATTGTTCGAATTTCATGAGTTCGTGAACTATAGGCAACGACTTTTGCCCAACTTTGATGGTTTTGTCCAGCGGCAAATGACTCGGCAGAGTCAAATTTTACGATTTCGTGTGCTATAACCCACGAAATTTGTCCATTTACGTCCCATTTCGGCCAGGCATAGACAATTAGGTGGAGTACAAATTTCACGATTTCGTGAGCTATACCCATGATTTCTGACACATTTTGTCAGTTTCGGTCCATTTTGACCAAGCGCCAAAAATCTTTGTCAAATTCAAAATCGAAGATTTCATGAACTGTAACTCATTAAATTTGACTATTTTCTTTTGTTTCGGTCTGTTCGCGGTAAAAATCATTGCTTTCTTCATTGATGTCATTGCACTCTTGGTAACAGTTTATCGGTTACAAAAGATCCGGTCTTTTTATAAGATCCGGTTACAATGAGAATCAAAAATAAGAAAAAGAAAGATTACAATTTATTTCCTTTTATGTCGAACGAATCGCGAGCTCCTGTTTTGCGGTCACTCGCTTTGTGTGGGTTCTTTGCCTGCGCCGGGGTTATTTGCCGTGGACCACCGCGTGATCTCGATCCGGTCGGATCTACACGATATAACGGGTATTATTCCGCAAAGGGAGATAATAGCCGGGAGGGATTGTTTCACCAAGGAAACAACCGCTCAATCTCGGGATCTAAGAACCAAGCTTAGATCCGGAGTGTGATCGTGTAGATCTGAAGATCCAATCCTCTCGAACTCCTGCCTTATTTGGCGTTGACGATCGCTGAGCACCGGATCTGGAAGTCCAAGTCTCCTAAGCCTTCGATGTTTGAATCTTGTTTAGATCTGAGTCTTCAATCCAGCAGGGCTTCGCCTCCTCCCAAAATTTCCAACCTCCGAAACAAATGAGCACAAGGCCTATTTATAGGCGCTCAAAACTGTGCCCCGTGCACAGAACAGTGCCTAGCCACCCCTGGGTGGCTCGGCATGAGCCGAGCCACCTCAGGGTGGCTCGGCTTGGGCCGAGCCACCTTGAGGTGGCTCGGCCCAGTGCCGAGCCCCCTCGGGTGTTTTGGTTTCGTCGTTCGGGTTTTCCGGTGTTTCCGGTTCTGATTCGTTGTTGATTTGGACTTCGATTCGGTTGTGTGGTTGACTTGTTCGGATTCGATTCGTTTTGATCCGATTCCTGATTTGGCAGTAAACCCACTTCTGAGTTCGAGTCCGAAACCAATCTTGATTCGATCGTTATATCACCGAGTTCGCTCTTGTTTAGATGACTCGGTGATTCCCCGAAACGTTGGTTTGATTCCGCGTGCGAGTGGATGCATTCCA
>BQKN01064221.1:58099-88971 GCA_022839385.1 Asparagus kiusianus
TTCGTCGCCTCGTTAACCTGCTCCGTTGCGTATGGCTTGGCTTCGGCATTGGCGGGATAACGGTCGTGCTTGGATACGTCGCCCGATGGTTCATTTGTTGAATCGGCGTCGTCGAGCTGTATTGTGGGACCTATAGGCAATTTTATACGCCTAAACGGTCGAGTGTTGGAAATGCCGAAACCGACGATTCCAGGAGCTACCGTCCGCACGATTTCTGACCATTTTGTTATGTTCAACACGCTGTGTCAAAATATCTTCGCCGAATTCAAAACCGATGATTTCATGAGCTATAACACGTGATTATTGACCCTTCTCGTGCATTTGGACCCGACGGAAAATTATTAGGCGGAGTGAAAATGTTGCGATTTAATGGGTAATAACCCATGTTTTCTGACTGTTCGGGTCCGTTTCGACCCGGGCGCGATTTCATGGGTTATAACTCAATTTTCACATTTCCTGAGTTCGTGAGCTATATGAAACGATTTTTTCCCAACTTCGATGGTATAGTCCGATGATAAATGACTTGGCGAGTCAAATTTCACGATTTCGTGAGCTATAACCCATGAAATTTGTCCATTTACGCTCCTTTTCGACCTGGTGCAGACAATAAGGCAGAATGCATATTTCGCGAGTTCGTGAGCTATAACCCATGATTTCTGATACTTTTTATCAGTTTTGGTCCATTTCGACCGGGCATCAGAAATTTTTGCCAAATTCAAAACCGACAATTTTATGCGCTGTAACCCATGATATTTAACCATTTTGGTCTGTTCGACGCCCCGTGTCAAAGTATCTTTGTCGAATTTAAAACTGATGATTTCATGACCTATAACACGTGATTATTGACCCTTCTCGTGCGTATGGGCCCAACGGCAAATAATTAGGCGGAGTTCAAATATCACGATTTCATGATTATAACCCATAGTTTTTCGACTGTTTTGACCCGGGTGCGATTTCATGGGTTATAACACATTGTTTGAATTTCACGAGTTCGTGAGCTATAGGCAATGTTTTTTGCCAAATTTCAACTATTTCGTTCGACGACAAATGACTCGAAGAAGTCAAATTTCATGATTTTGTGAGCTATAACCCACGAAACATGTCTATTTACGTCCTATTTTGGCCCGGTGCAGACAATTAGGTGGAGTGCATATTTCATGATTTCGTGAGCTATAGCTTATGATTTCTAACACATTTTGTCAGTTTCGGTTCGTTTCAACCCGACGCCAGGAATCTTTATCGAATTCAAAACCGACGATTTCATGAGCTATAACCCATGAATTTTAACAATTTTCTTCTTTTTTGGCCGTGTGTCGGAAATGTAGAAAATGATGATTTTATGAACTATTGTCTGTATGATTTCTGACCATTTTGGTCTGTTCGATGCCTCGTGTCAAAGTATCTTTTCCGATTTCAAAACTGATGATTTCATGAGTTATAACACGTTATTATTGACCCTTCTCGTGCGTTTGGACCCAGCGGTAAATAATTAGGCGGAGTTCAAATATTGCCATTTTATGGGTTATAACCCATGGTTTTCTGACCGCTTCAGTCCGTTTTGGCTCGGGCGTGATTTCATGGGTTATAACCCATTGTTTGAATTACACGAGTTTGTGAGCTATATAGGCAATGATTTTTTCCCAACTTTGACGGTTTTGTTCGACAGCAAATGACTCGGCAGAATCAAATTTCACGATTTCATTAACTATAACCCACGAAGGTTGTCCATTTACATCCCTTTTCATACCGGTGCAGATAATATGGTGAAGTGCATATTTCTCGATTTTATGAGCGATAACCAATGATTTCTGACACATTTTGTTAGTTTCGGTCCGTTTCTAACCGGCTCTAGAAATCTTTGCTGAATACAAAAACGACGAATTCATGAGCTTAACCCATGAATTTTGACCATTTTCTTCTGTTTCGACCGGGTGTCGGAAATATCAAAACCGACAATTTCCAGAGCTATTGTCCGTATGATTTCTAACCATTTTGGTCTGTTCAATGCCCCGTCACAAAATATCTTTGCTGAATTCAAAATGGATAATTTCATGAGGTATAACACGTGATTATTGACCCTTCTCGTATGATTGGGCCTAGTGGCAAATAATTAGGCGGAGTTCAAATATCGCGATTTCATGGGTTATAACCTATGGTTTATTGATCGTTTTGGTCTGTTTTGAACCCGGGCGCAATATCATGGGCTATAACCCATTGTTCAAATTTCACGAGTTCGTGAGTTATCGGCAACGATTTTTGCCTAACTTCGACAACTTCGTCAGAAGGCAAAAGACTCGACGGAGTCAAATTTCATGATTTCGTGAGCTCCACGTAGTTTGTCCATTTACGCCCCTTTTTGGCCTAGTATAGGCAATTAGGCGCAATGCATATTTCATGATTTTGGTAGCCATAACCCATGATTTTGACACATTTTGTCAGTTTCGGCCCGTTTTGATCCAGAAATCTTTGTCAAATTCAAAGCTGATGATTTCATAAGCTGTAACCCATGAATTTTGACCATTATCTTTTGTTTCGACCAAGTGTTGAAAACGTCAAAAATGATAATTTCTTGAGCTATTGTTTGTATGATTTTTGACCATTTTGGTCTGTGTGACGCCCAGTGTCAAAATATCTTCGTTGAATTCAAAGCCGATGATTTCATGAGCTATAAACCATGAAACATGTCCATTTACGCCCCTTTTTGGCCCGGTGCAGACAATTAGGTGGAGTGCATATTTTGTGATTTCGTGAGCTATAGCCCATAATTTCTAACACATTTTGTCAGTTTCGGTCCGTTTTGAATCGGCGCGAGAAATCTTTGCCGAATACAAACCGACAATTTCATGAGCTATAACTCATAAATTTTGACCATTTTCTTCTGTTCAACGTCTCGTGTTAGAATATCTTTGCCGAATTCAAAAGCGATGATTTCATGAGTTAAAACACGTGATTATTGACCCTTCTCGTGCGTTTGGGCCCGACGACAAATAATTAGGCGAAGTTTAAATATAGCGATTTCATGGGTTATAACCCATGGTTTTCTGACCGTTTCAGTCTGTTTCAGCTCGGGTGTGATTTCATGTGTTATAACTCATTGTTCGAATATCACGAGTTCGTGTGCTATAGGCAACAATTTTTGCCCAACTTTGACGGTTTTGTCCGATAGAAAATGACTTGGCGGAATCAAATTTCATGATTTTGTTAGCTATAACTGTAGGCAATAAAAATTGCCTTTAATCCCTATCAGAGAAGTTCCAAACAAAACTGCTAAAACCTCACCGGAAATAGCAAAAAAGGGGAAAACATTGATATCTCTCAAACCAGAAGGAATTTGGCAAAACGGACAGGAGCAAACCAAACTCTATGGGGTGGGTTTGGTCAGCTCCATCTCATCGAGATAGTCAATTTTCATATATAATTCATCCAATTCCGACTTATGGTTTGAAAGTTATGACATGTTCTTCGTGGCATGTTCTGAAGCTCTCCTGCAAAGAGCTTAGCTTGCCTGAAGACTTGAAGCTCGCCTGTATGCTTGAAGCTCGCCTGAAGACCAAGCTCGCTTAAAGGCTGAAGCTCGCCTGAAAAGGGTGTAGTTCGCCTGTAAGGAAGTCCGTCTGCAAGGCTAGAGATCGCCTGAACATTGGAGCTCACCGGAACTAAGCGAAGCTTGCCTGTACAGCTTCGCCTACGAGGTTTGCCAGCATAACCTCGCCTGAGGGCCAAGTTCGCGTGAACTGCAATCTTGTCTATCAACACTCAAAGCTTGCCTACATAGCTCAGCCCGCCCGACAGCTTGAAGGTCGCCTGCATGACCCAGGGTCGCCTAAATAACTCAGCCCGCCCGACAGCTTGAAGCTCGCCGGCATGCTTGACTCGCCCACACGAGTCAAGATCGCCAGAGCATTCAGCCCGCATATGAGCTCGCCTGCTAGCTCGCCGAACTTGCCTGCTTGCCTAGACTGACCACTTGGGGTATGAGAACAATCATATAAATGGTCACATCCTATAGCTAGGGAAAGCATGGCGCTCCTCACCTAGGCTAGGCATGACCAGAACTCTCCTAATAGCCATTGATGGCTACGAAAAAATAGGGCGGCTGGGGGGCTACAAGAATAGGACGGCTTGCAGGACCCCCTAGGTGGTCACATCCTACAGCTAGGGGGCATGGCCTATTTGTGGTCAAATCCCACAAATCAAGGGATAGCCCAAGCCATCCCTTGCCTATTTAAGGCCACCTTCAAACAACGTGAAGGGGGTTGATCGGTTGCTGCTAGCTTGGCTGACTAATCTTCCAAAGGTTGAACATTGGCTCATTTGCTAAAGGCTCCCTCATTTGAAGAGACTCGTATGAACTCTCAGACTTGAGGCTCTTAGGCTCTTTGCAAGCTCTTGCATAGTAACTCTCTACAAGCAGTCAACCCACAAGCACGAGCACTGGTTTGGCCTTGGGTAGACTCGAACTCAACCTCAGGAGCTTCTACTGCGTACTGAAGCTCCAACCACAACTTTGATCGAACCGTCCAAGGGAAGCAAACTCGGTGCAAGAACTGAGCGAGGCGTCCTATCGCTACCAAAGTCCCCACGTTAAACAAGGAGGGCATTCCCTCCACTTCTGTTGTATTTTTGACACATTAGTTTGTAATAAGCTATTCTTATTAATACAAACGAGATCCCTGTTTTGGGAAATCAAATTTTTACACCTACAATAACTCACGAAGCTTGTCCATTTACGCCCTGTTTTAGCCTGGTGCAGACAATTAGGTGGAGTGCATATTTCGCGATTTTGTGAGCTATAACCATGATTTCTGACATATTTTGTCAATTTCGGTCCGTTTGGGTGCCAGATATAGGCAATGATTTTTTCCCAACTTCGACGGTTTCGTTCGACGACAAATGACTCGTCGGAGTTAAATTTCATGATTTCGTGAGCTATAAACCACGAAACATGTCCATTGACGCCCCTTTTTGGCCCGGTGCAGACAATTAGTCGGAGTGCATATTTCGTGATTTCGTAAGCTATAGCCTATGATTTCTGGCACATTTTGTCAGTTTCGGTCCATTTTGAACCGGCGTGAGAAATCTTTGTCGAATACAAAACCGACGATTTCATGAGCTGTAACCCATAAATTTTGAACATTTTCTTCTGTTCGACGTCTCGTGTCAAAGTATCTTTGCCGAATTCAAAACCAATAATTTCATGAGTTATAACACGTGATTATTGACCCTTCTAATGAGTTTGGCCCTGGCGGTAAATAATTAGGCGGAGTTTAAATATAGAGATTTCATGGTCAAAATTATCGGCACGTCGTGTCAAAATATCTTTGCCGAATTCAGAACCTATGATTTCATGAACTTTAACACGTGATTATTCACCCTTATCGTGCATTTGATCCCGGCGGAAAATTATTTGGTGGAGTGAAAATATCGCGATTTCATTGGTAAAAACCCATCGTTTTCTGACCGTTCGGATCCGTTTCGACCCGGGCACGATTTCATGAGTTATAACCCACTGTTCGAATTTGACGAATTTGTGAGCTATAAACAACGATTTTTGCCCAACTTCGACTATTTTGTCTGATGGCAATTGACTCGGCGAAGTCAAATTTCACGATTTCGTGAGCTATGACCCATGAAATTTATCCATTTACGCTCCTTTTCACCCGGTGCAGACAATAACACGGAATACATATTTTGTGATTTCGTGAGCTATAACCCATAATTTCTAACACACTTTCTCCGTATCGATTCGTTTCGACCCGGTACCAGAAATCTTCACCGAATTCAAAACTGACGATTTCATGAACTGTAACCCATGAACTTTCACCATTTTCTTCTGTTTCGGACAGGTGTCAGGAATGTCAAAACCTACGATTTAATAAGCTATTGTCCGTATGATTTCTGACCGTTTTGGTTTGTTTGACGCCCCATGTCAAAATATCTTCGCTGAATTCAAAACCAATGATTTCATGATCTATGACACATGATTATTGACCCTTATCGTGCGTTTGGGCCCGGCAACAAATAATTAGGCGGAGTTCAAATATCGCGATTTAATGGGTTATAACCCATGGTTTTCCAATTGTTTCGGTTCGTTACGACCCGGGCGCGATTTCATGGGCTATAACCCAATGTTCGAATTTTACGAGTTCATGAGCTATAGACAACGATTTTTACCCAACTTTGATGGTTTTATCCAGGGGAAAATGACCCGGGGGAGTTAAATGTCACGATTTTGTGAGCTATAACCCACGAAATTTGTTCATTTATGCCCCTTTTCGACCAGGTGTAGACAATTAGGTAGAGTGCATATTTCATAATTTCGTGAGCTATAACCCATGACTTCTAACATATTTTGTCAGTTTTTGTCCATTTTGACTCGGTGCTTATCTTTGCTGAATTCAAAACCGACGACTTCATGGGTTGTAACCCATGAATTTTGACCATTTTATTCTATTTTGGCCATGTGTCGGAAATGTCAAATTGACGATTTCAAGAGCTATCGTCCGTACGATTTTTGACCATTTTGGTATGTTCGACACGCAGTGCCAAAATATCCTTGACGTATTCAAAACTAATGATTTCATGAGCTATAACCCGTGATTATTAACCCTTCTTGTGCATTTGGGCTCGGCAGAAAATTATTTGGCTAAGTGCAAATATCACGATTTCATGGGTAATAACCCATAGTTTTCTGATGGTTCGGGTCCGCTTTGACCTGGATGTGTTTTCATAGGTTATAACCCATTGTTCAAATTTGACAAGTTTGTGAGATATATACAACAATTTTTGCTCAACTTCGATGGTTTTGTTCGACGACAAATGACTCAGCGGAGTCAAATTTCATGATTTCCTGAGCTATAACCCACGAAATTGTCCATTTACGCCCGATTTCACCCAGTGCAGACAATAATGCGTAGTGCATATTTTATGATTTCATGAGCTATAACCCATGATTTCTGACACACTTTCTCCGTATCGGTCCGTTTGGACCTGACACCAAAAATCTTCGCCGAATTCAAAATAAACGATTTCATGAGCTGTAACTCATGAACTTTGACCATTTTCTTCTATTTCGGACAGGTGTCGGCAATGTCAAAACCAACAATTTAATAAGCTATTGTCCATATGACTTCTAACCATTTGGTTTGTTCGACGCCCCGTATCAAAATATCTTCGCTGAATTAAAAACCGATGATTTCATGATCTATACCACGTGATTATTGACCCTTATCGTGTGTTACCAGATAATTTTTTGCCGGGCTCAAATGCACAATAAGGGTGAATAATAACATGTTATATCTCATGAAATCATAGGTTCTGAATTCGGCAAAGATATTTTGACACGACGTGCCGATAATTTTGACTAAAACGGTTAGAAATTGTACGGACTGTAGCTCTTAAAATTGTCGATTTTGACATTTCCGACACCCGACCAAAACAGAAGGAAGTGGTTAAAATTCATTGGTTACAACTCATGAAATCGTCGGTTTTGAATTCAGCAAAGATATCTGGCACCCAAACGGACCAAAATTGACAAAATATGCCAGAAATCATGGGCTATAGCTCACAAAATCGCAAAATATGCACTCCACCTAATTGTCTGCACTAGGGTGAAAATGGGCGTAAATGGACAAGCTTCGTGGCTTATTGTAGGTGTAAAAATATGATATTGCACCCAGATTCAAAACAGACCAAAACGATCAATAAACCATAGGTTATAACCCATGAAATCATGATATTTGAACTTCGCCTAATTATTTGCCGCTAGGCCCAATCGCACGAATAGGGTCAATAATCAAGTGTTATAGCTCATTAAATTATCCATTTTGAATTCAGCAAAGATATTTTGCGACGGGGCATTAAACAGACCAAAATGGTCAGAAATCATACGGACAATAGCTCCGAAAATCATAGGTTTTGACATTTCCGACACCAGGCCAAAACAGAAGAAAATGGTCAAAGTTCATGGGTTATAGCTCATGAATTCGTCGGTTTTGTGTTCGACAAAGATTTCTAGAGTTGGTTAGAAACGAACCGAAACTAACAAAATGTGTCAGAAATCATTGGTTATCGCTCATGAAATCACGAAATATGCACTTCGCCAAATTGTCTGCACCAGGCTGAAAAGGGACGTAAATGGGCAACCTTGATGCGTTATAGTTAACAAAATCATGAAATTTGATTCTGCCGAGTCATTTGCTATCGGACAAAATTATCGAAGTTGGGCAAAAATCATTGCCGATAGCTCACAAACTCATGAAATTCAAACAATGGGTTATAACTCATGAAATCACGCCCGAGTCGAAACGGATCGAAGCGGTCCGAAAACCATGGGTTATAACCCATGAAATGACAATATTGGAACTCCGCCTAATTACTTACCGTCGGGCCCAAACGCACAAGAAGGGTCAATAATCACGTGTTATAACTTATGAAATCATCAGTTTTGAAATCGGAAAAGATACTTTGACACGAGGCATCGAACAGACCAAAATAGTCAGAAATCATATAGACAATAGTTCATGAAATCATTAGTTTCTACATTTCTGACACGACCAAAAAAGAAAAAATTGTTAAAATTCATGGGTTATAGCTCATGAAATTGTCGGTTTGGAATTCGATAAAGATTCCTGGCGCCGGGTCGAAACGAACCGAAACTAACAAAATGTGTTAGAAATCATAAGTTATAGCTCACGAAATCTTGAAATATGCACTCCACCTAATTGTCTGCACCGGACCAAAATGGGGCGTAAATAGACATGTTTCGTGGGTTATATAGCTCACGAAATCATGAAATTTGACTTCTTCGAGTCATTTCTCGTCGAACGAAACCGTCGAAATTTGGCAAAAATCATGCATATAGCTCACGAACTCGTGAAATTTGAGCAATGGGTTATAACCCATGAAATCGCACCCGGGTCAAAATAGTCGAAAAACTATGAGTTATAACCATGAAATCGTGATATTTGAACTCCGCCTAATTATTTGCCGTCGGGCCCATACGCACGAGAAGGGTCAATAATAACGTGTTATAGGTCATGAAATCATCGGTTTTAAATTCGACAAAGATATTTTGACACGGGGCGTCGAACAGACCAAAATGGTCAAATATCATGGGTTATAGCGCATAAAATTGTCGGTTTTGAATTCGGCAAAGATTTCTGACGCAGGGTGGAAATGGACCGAAATTGACAAAAAGTGTCAGAAATCATGGGTTATAGATCACGAAGTTGTGAAATATGCACTCCACCTTATTGTCTGCACCGGGCCAAAAAGGGGCATAAATAGACAAATTTTGTGAGTTATAGCTCACGAAATCATGAAATTTGACTCTACCGAGTCGTTTGTCGTTGAACTAAACCGTTGAAGTTGGGTAAAAATTGTTTCATATAGCTCACAAACTCGTGAAATTCGAACAATGGGTTATAACAAATGAACTCGCGCCCGGGTCGAAACGGACCCAAATAGTCGGAAAACATGGGTTATTACCCATTTAATCGCATTATTTTCACTCCGCCTAATAATTTTTCGTCGGGCCCAAATGCACGAGAAGGGTCAATAATCACGTGTTATAGCACATGAAATCATTGGTTTTGAATTTGGCGAAGATATTTTGACACGGCATGTCGAACATACCAAAATGGTCAGAAATCGTGTGGACGGTAACTCCTAAAATCGTCGGTTTCGACATTTTCAACACCCGGCCGAAACAAAAGAAAATGGTCAAATTTCATAGGTTACAGTTCATGAAATCATCGATTTTAAATTCGGCAAAGATTTTTGGCGCTTGCTCAAAACAGACCGACACTGTCAAAATGTGTCAGAAATCATGGGTTATAGCTCACGTAATCACTCCACCTAATTGTCTACACCGGGCCGAAAAGGGGCGTAAATGGACAAATTTCGTGGGTTATAGCACACGAAATCATGAAATTTGACTCCGCTGAGTCATTTGTCGCTAGACAAAACCATCAAAGTTAGGCAAATATCGTTGCCTATAGCTCACGAACTCGTGAAATTTGAATAATGAGTTATATCCTATGAAATCGCACCCGGGTCGAAACGGACTGAAACGGTAAGAAAACATGGGTTATAACCCATGAAATCGCGATATTTGAACTCCACCTACTTATTTGCCGCTGGGCCCAAAAGCACGAGAAGGGTTACTAATCACGTGTTATAGATCATGAAATCATCGGTTTTGAATTCTACGAAGATATTTTAACACTAGGCATCACACAGACCAAAATGGTCAAAAATCGTACAGACAATACCTCAAGAAATCTTCAGTTTTGCCATTTTCGACACCCGGTCGAAACAGAAGATAATGGTCAAAATTTATGGGTTACAGCTCACGAAATCGTCGGTTTTGAATTTGACAAAGATTTGTGGATAAAAATGGGCCAAAATGGGCCGAAACTGACAAATTGTGTCAGAAATCATGGGTTATGGCTACCAAATTCACGAAATACACACTGCACCTAATTACCTGCACCGGGCGAAAAAGGGGCGTAAATGGACAAATTACGTGGGTTATAGCTCACGAAATCGTGAAATTTGTCTCCGCTGAGTCATTTGTCTTCCGATGAAGTTGTCGAAGTTTGGAAAAAATCGTTGCCGATAGCTCACGAACACGTGAAATTCGAATAATGGGTTATAGCCTATGATATTGCACCCGGGTTCAAAACAGACCAAAGCTGTCAATAAACCATAGGTTATAACCCATGAAATCATGATATTTGAACTCCGCCTAATTATATGCCACTGGGCCTAATCGTATGAGAAGGGTCAATAATCACGTGTTATAGCTCATGAAATTATCTGTTTTGAATTCAGCAAATATATTTTGCGACGGGTCATTGAACATACCAAAATGGTCAAAAATAGACCGAAATGGTCAAAATTTATGGGTTACAGCTCATGAATTCGTCGGTGTTTGTGTCAAAAGTTGCTTTTTCCATTGCTTTCAAACCTGTTACATCGTTTATCGATTACAAGTTCAAACTGAAAGAAAAGTTGATCTTTTTATAAGATCTTCTTTCAATAAAAAATAAAGATTACAACTTTATCAAACAAAACATAATAGTAGTTTATCTCCCGCTGCTTTGCGTGTGATCTTTGCCTATGCCGAGGACGCGTTAGATCGTGGACCACCGCAGATCAAACCCGGTTGATAGTATAACTACGCTCTTGTTTCACAAAGGAAACAATTGCGGAAGCAACAATCACGACCAATCGAGATTGTAGCTCTTCTCGAGATTAAAACCAAGTTTAATCCAGAGCAAAGGAGGGGAAAGAATCACAAACCTTTCAAATGATTTTCTTTATGAAAGTATTTGCCAAGATCTGATGATTCTCCTTTGAAGTTCGTGGTTAGCTGGACAATTTGACAGCACCTTCCCTTTTCAACTTCAGATCCTCCTGAAAGAAAACCCTAGGCTTCTATTTATAGGCTTTTGGAGACGTGTTTTTGGATAAAAATTAATGTTTAAACGTTATTTGTAGTTAATAACTGCTTAAACGCGTTTAAGGATAGCCTCAAAATAGTTGGGGAGGCCCTGAGATGAAAGAATCCTTAAAAATCATCGAAATCCGCGTTTTGGGAGTCTTGGGAGTCAAAAATAGTCGTGGTGGCTCGGTACTGTGCGAGCCACCATTTGGTGGCTCGCATGGGTGCGGGCCACCATTTGGTGGCTCGCATAGGTGCGAGCCACCATTTGGTGGCTCGCACTCATGCGAGTCACCATTTGGTGGCTCACGCTCACGCAAGCCTCCGGGTATGTTTTGTTCATCTTTTTGATACTTCGGGGATTCGTGGCCCCTCAAGTTCGTTTGTTTTGCGTACGGTTCATCGTTTCGCTGAACTGCACCTTTTACTGATCCACTTCGACGCTTACTGGTGTTGGATAAATTCCCTTGACTCGGATAATAATGTTTATCATCTTCTCGTTGTCTTGAACTATGTTTGGGAAGCTATAGATAATTTTTGACGCCTACAGATACCCTCTCCAAAGTGTTTCAGTCGCGTTTCTTTTATAGAAGAGCCTGAAATATTTTGGATATGATAGGCCCAACCTTCAGTCGGTGTAAAAGGACATGTAATTGGCTTCAGCTCTTGACTCCTTCTGTCTTCAATCTACTCAGCATTTTGTCGAATAGATGAAGTTCTTACGGTTCTGCGTTTATCGTCTGACCGCTGTCGAAGTCTCGGATTGAAACTCATGTGTTGGTTGATCTCGTTGAGTTGATGTTGAACTGACTATTTTTGTCAGTAATTATATCTGAACATGATTGAACTCCTTGTTATCATTCTGTAATCCTTATTTTGGCGAATTTTGACGACGCGTTGACAGGCGTAGACCAAAGGCACAGTTTATACTCATACGTCAACTGGAGTCTACATAGTTTAGGCTCTTAAGGCGTTGAAGCTGAGAGGACCAGTTTATACTCATGTACTCTTGGGAGTTTTGGGAATTAGTTTAGCCTCATATACTCGTCGGAGGTTGTCAGGTTATCCTTAAGAATATGATATTCCCCAGAAAATTCCCGTCGAGGGTAGGAAATAGTTTAAACTCATATATCCATTGGAGTATCACAAAGAACCAGTTTAACCTCTTATACTCATTGGAGGATGGGAGCAGTTTAACCTCATATACCTATCAGAGGATGAGAGTAGTTTAACCTCATATACCTATCGGAGGAAGCCGTTCTTGTAGGCATCGAAAATTGCCTATAAGTCTCCACGAACAGCTCAAAGCTAAGAGAAGACGATGAACGTCACCATCTGGTTCACAGAAGCTTGATTGACATCGGCGAACGCTTGAAGTGAATCGGCAAACTATGTGAAGCAACGGAGTTTCAGAATAATAAAGATACGAACTGATCGGGAGCCCCGTGTCACTTACAAAAGAGGAAATGCCCTTCGTGTCTCATTTATTCCACAGATGATCTAATCATTGGAGCTTATAGAACTCTTCATCAGCTTTCCAACGCACTTTGAATCGCTCAAATCCGAGTTCGGACGAAGAAGTTACGGCGGAAATGAACGAGTGTACATAACACGGCGTCTCAGCCAGAATGAGACACCCCGAGGTGTCTCGGATCAGTTTGAGACACCCTACGGTGTCTCGGCCCAATTTGAGACACCCTAGGGTGTCTCCAACCCATTTGAGATGCCCTAGGGTGTCTCCAACCAATTTGAGACGCCCTAGGGTGTCTCCAACCAATTTGAGATGCCCTAGGTTGTCTCCAACTAATTTGAGACGCCCTAGGGTGTCTCCAACCCATTTGAGACGCCCTAGGGTGTCTCCAACCAATTTGAGACGCCCTAGGGTGTCTCCAACGTAGATTTGGGTCCTTATACGATTTTAACCGCCCGTTACTCCCTCAAGCCTATAAATACAAGCCTTAGGCCTCATTTTTTTGAGATCTGGAATTTTGGAGATTAGGCGAAGCCCTGCCGGATTGAAGGCTGAAGGTACACGAATTTCAGAGAGGAGGAGGAGAGATCGGATCTAGTTCTTCAACGCAATAGAGAGAGATTCGTCAGATCTACAATTTCTTGGATCCGTTCCTTAGGATTATCCCGTTGCGGTAATCTTAAGAAGAGTGATTATCTCGCTTCGCCGAGATAAGAGCTACAGTTTTCTCGATCCCTTCGTGGATAGACGAAGCTCTGCCTAATTTTTCAGCAATCAGATTTGATCGACGGTGGTCCACGGATAAAACCCGGCACAGGCAAAGACACCCACGCAAGCAGAAGACCGATAAACGATCTCCCTGCGTTTGTTTGACAAAGTTGTAAACTTGTTTTATTTTCATTGTGTAAGGAGATCTTATAAAAAGATCAACTTTTTATTTTATTCGAGTTTATTGTAATGACTAAAGTTGTAATAGATTCGATAGCAATGAAGATAGCAACTTTCACCACAAACAAACTGGCGACCACAGTGGGAGCCAACAGCTTCGCTGCCGAAGCTGTCGTGTCGCAGCCGACGATCAAGATCCCGGTGCTCGAAGAGGTCGAATACGAATTCGACCAGCAGAAATTCGAAGAGTACATCTCCTCCTCCTCCTCCAGATCTGCTCCTCCTCATAAGCGCAGGAAGATCTCCTCCCCCCAGAAGATCCACCGGTCTCCAGATCTGAAGATCCGAGAAGTCAATCTCCACGCTGTCGCTACTACAGTTGCACCTTGCAACGATCCGCCGGCATTCGATGAGACCAGATCCGCAGATCTGAACTCCTTCGCGATCAAGGAGCCGACTGCTGAAGGCGCGCCAACCCTATCAAAGAGAGCACGTCAAAGGAAACGCCAACGCCTCGCGAGCCAATTTGCCAAGGCTTTGGATCAGGTGGATGGACTCCATTACCAAGCAGATCTGGATTTCAGGAAGCGCCAAGTGGCTAATCTGTCGCCACGACCAGCATCGGAATCCTCCTCTCAACCTCCAATTAACGAATGGGTTCATGTTAAACGAACCCGCTCTACTCTCGAGGAGCGAATTCAGAAGCGCCGCGCCTTGCTTACGCATGCCCGGACCCTTGCGCGAAAAGCACATGAAATGCAAAAGGAAGAGGCGGTTAAGAGATCACCGAGATCTAAACAAGTTTGGATGCCAAAAGCCAAATCAGCGCCTAAGGCAAAAATAAACGGAACTGTCATTAAGCTTTTGTCAACTTCAGATCCCGAATCTCCGGTAAAGCCCCACCGTGGCGGGGATTTCCCCAAGTTCAGGATTCCTCTGAAGGATCACCTCGGTTCTCCACCCTAAGATCGAGGCAAAGCGCCTGTTAAGGAATGCCTGGGACCATTGAAGGAACCATGAGCAAACACCCAAACTGGGGTTGTACGCGACCTCCTAGCAAAATGATTTCTGCAACGGCCCGCTTGGTGGTGCGCGTAGAAAATCAGGAGCCCGTTAAGGTTTCACCCTCACAAAGGTGTGATTCCAAGCGTGTGACTCCTGTAGACGCCAACAAGGCGATGTTTACTCAGATGAAAACGCTTCAGACAGAAGAATGCGTTATACCTGAGAATTCATGTAAACAGCCGATAGGTTGCTCTGACCGCAACGTCGATGAGTTGTACTATCGGGCTGGGGGTTCGAATAAATCTCGAAAGAAAAGTACCCGGGAAACGGACTTTCACTGTCCGTGTACCAAAATTATCAGGGTAGTATTATCAGCGTGTAGCTGCCCCAAGACCGCTCTACAGAGGGTCTCGGTATTTGAGAGGATCTCCACTGAAGCATCAAAGCCCAAATCAAGACGTTTTCGCAAAAGACGATCGGTTGTTCGAGATGATGAATTCCCAGAAGTTACCATCAACATGGTCAATAAGGGAAAATCTCCGATTGTTTCAAGTGGTTCCAACCCAAATTTCTCTCCAGGAAGAAGAGTCAATTCGGGAATAACCCAACGAATATCTCAGCTTCAGCTAGAAGCCGTCGGATATATCGATTACCCGGAGATCTACGAAGGAATCCATTCCGATGACGAACTCTCGGATTCTTATTCCGCACTCGCCTCCGATGATACAACGTCTAGCATAGGACAAGCTCAGGAAGTGTTCATGATCAACACCGAGCAAATAACCAAAATCATTGAGGATGCTCTAGCCAAGCAGAAAGAAACATTCAAAATCGAAATGGAAATGGCTATGCAGGAGATGAGACAAATGCATGACCAACAAATCCGAGCTTTGTCGAATCAGCTAGCTGAATCCAGTCGTCGCACACAGAATGCCGCAGTTGACAGCGATCCAGAAGTGGACGAAATCATCATGGCCGATGTACCTCCCAAAAATACTGGTTGTGGTTTAAATGCACACCCTACAGATAACAATACTGGGGGTGGTCCTACCAAAGATGACAATGCTGGGGGTGGCCCCGTTATTCCTCTCGAAAATTGCCCAAAACAGGATATAGATGAGGACGAAAAGATGAAGGATCTCGAGAGCAAAATTAACGCTTTAATGTCTGCTCAAGAGGTAAAGAAGACCGGCATTCCGTGTCCTTACCCGAAAGAGTGGGACTCGATCCCGTATCCGGCGAAGTTCAACCTGATCAACTTCACGCCGTTCGACGGGAAGGGCTCACCCACTCAGCATCTAATCTACTTCAAGTCCCACTTGGGCACGATCTCCAGCAATGAAGCCTTGATGGTTCGGTCATTCGTCGGCACCCTTCGCGGGCCTGCCTTCGATTGGTATCGGCGTCTTAAATTTGGAAGCATCAACAGCTGGGAGGACCTGGAGAGCATGTTCCTCACTCATTTCTTCGATGATGATGCCGAAGTGTCGATCAGGACACTCTTCGATGAGAAACAAAAAGACGGAGAGTCGGTGGATACCTTCATCAAACGCTTCCGCAATCAGGCAATGAACTGCAAGGATCCCATCACGGAGGAATTCATCTTGCAGACTTGTCATAACAATTTGTCCATTAACATCTTGGACGTTATGGGAGTAGAGCCGCTCAATACCTGGAAAGACTTGAAGGTGCGTGGAGAGCAGGCCGAACGCTTCCTTAGAAGGAGGACGGTCGAAAGAAGCCAACCGATGGCTAACCTTCTGAACCCGAGTCTCATTTCCCATGATGAAGGGAAGGCACCTACAACAGCTGTTGATGTTAATCAGACGTCGCAACAGCAGCCCCGAAGACAGCAGAAGACTTCGGATCAGAGGCTCCAAAAAGAGTACTCATTCAAGGACGAAGACGTTCCAGCCATCTTCGAGACCCTTCTCGAAAATAATAAGATCAAGCTGCCACCCATCACGAATCAAGAGGAAGCTGACAATACTACAGATCCGAAGTACTGCGCGTACCACAGGAGGATCCTTCATCCCACCAAGGCTTGCTTTACTTTAAAGAATAGCATCCAGACCTTGGTTGAAGCCGGCGTCATAACGCTAGGATAAGCCAAATGAGAATGGCAACACTCCGACAAGTATACGAGTATAAACTACTTCTTAATACTCTAATAGATATATGAGTCTAAACTATTTCCTTTCTTCCACGGGAAGTTCCTGGAGAATGCCATGCGTGATATTCTTAAGGATAACCCGATCATGCAGCCGATACAATGATAAACCCAGTTTCGCAAGAAAAGCTGGGGGTGGATAATTCATGTAACGGGAAGTTCCCGAAAGAATGTTACATGTAATTTTCTTAGGGATAACCCGATCATTACAAAAAAAAGTGATAAACACTAAACCCCACTGTGATTTCCAAACACTCTTTTGCTGAGATGAGATTCGATCACTTCGTGGGATCAATCTTCCCTCACAAAACTCCTGTTGGTGTTTAACGACTCACAGTCTTCCACCATAAAATCCCTCACTGATCAAATTAATTGACAGTGGGTCCACTAAAATTCCTTTCGGTTAAATCCACTCAAACTTTCGATGTATCTGTGCACTCAACACTCCCATCGTTAGAATCCGGATATAATACTTGGAATTTTGATATCAATCCTTGGCGAATTGTCAAACCCCTTCGTGTTAAGACCTTATAACTTAACACCAGGAATTTCTTCTGAGTAATTTGTACAAGTCAACACTCCTATTGTGATTTGTACTCCCACACCCACTTGGTCAAACCTTCCTACAGTTAGGGCCAAAACCAAAATCCCCTCTCGATTCCTCCAATGAACGAGAGGTCCACTTTCAAACCGAGTGATCAAACCTTCCTACAGTTAGGGTCATCTCAAGCTCCCGCTTGGTCAAACCTTCCTACAGTTAGGACCAAAACCATGATTCACTCTCGATAAACGAGAAATTCATCTTTAGTTCGGTAATCAAACCTTCCGACAGTTAGGGTTATCCGAATTTTTCGATTCTCGGAGTGAAGATCCCACTCCTAGTTTCACCTTTCCGGATTCTGGGGGTGGAGATCCCACCTCGAGTCTTCTTTCCAACTGGAGATAGAATATAAAATTCTTCCTCTTCGGCGTTGGGAGATAGAATATAAAATTTTTCCTCTCCCTATTTTGGGTTCGTCTTTGCCCTAAGAGGAGACACCATCCTTCAACTCCAAAAGCTGGTTTAGTCTTTCACCGATTGAAAAAGACACCAGAATACCTGTCTGGGGTATTTATCCCGAAGCCTAAGTAGGGATAAGTCAGCACTTAACCCGTGCTGCTGGGTGGTTCGTTCCCATGAAAACGACCGAGTCTACGTATTCAATATCGTAGCAACAAAAATCCATGCCTTTTATGCATGGGGAATTTTATCCCGAATCCTGAGTAGGGATAAGTCAACGCCTAACACGCGTTGCCGGTTTAGTCTTTCACCGATTGAAAAAGACACCAGAGTACAATTCTGGGGACTTTCATCCTAAATCCTAAATAGGGATGAGTCAACGCCTAATACGCGTTGCCGGATGCCATGTTCTCGTAAGAAATGGCGAAGTCTATGTATTCAAAATCATAGCATTAAGTCTAAGAGAAGCAATTCTCTTAGTACAACGTTACATGTGAAACGGGTTTTAATAATTCACATGCTAGCCCGATTCAAACGGTAATCGGTAAAGGCACGTCAAACCCGTTGATGGCTGGGGGTTTGCCAAAAATCCCAAAGTCTATGTCTAACACGCATTGCCGGTTAGTCTTTGACCGTAAAAAGGACAAAAGACCACATATTCAACATTGTGGCAGGTTGTTATTGTTGGCCTTCTTGTTTTGATGATGATTTACAAACAATTTACAACTAATGTTGTTTGTCTAGTGTTTGTGTTTTCGTATTTATTCTAGGCAAACAACGAGCTGGAGGATGGATGGAATCGAGCCTTAACGATCATATCAAATGGAGGTTGGCGGAATTGTGGAGTGAAGCAACGTCAATTCAAGTTAAAGATCCAATTACAAGCTTCTTCCGCAAAGTTTACCAAGTCATGCTCATTGAAGACCTTCATCAAGCTTGGGTATATTTAGTATATGTTTATATTATGTGTGTTTAATACTCTAAGCTCAATATCATATACACACACAATATTGGATTTTCTCACAAAATGAGCTATTTTGAGAAAACTTTGTGATATTATTTTATTGACCATGTTTACTTTATATTCATGTGTTATTATGTTTATGAAGACATTTCATAAAGTTTCAATATGCGTTTAAACTCTTTTTGTCAAAAACATGTTCTTAACAAATTCATATTCATGCATGTTTTTACAAAATAATGAGTTTTCACAATTGAGAAATGAAAATTGAGAAATTCTTTTTATAACATGTTTGTATTCATGTTTATAAACATTTCACAAAGTTTCATCAAGTTTGGAATTGATTTGTTATGTTTAATGAAATTTACAAAATCATGTTTTCATTCGTGCATGTTCGTGCATGTTTTTACAAAACCGATGAGTTTTCATAAATGGGAAGTGATATTCAAGAAATTCTTTCTTTAACATGTTTATCTATATGTTTAGAAACTTCTCTCAAAATTTTACTATTTTTGGAGTTGATTTACTGTACCTAATTGATTTTACAAAATCGTGTATCACAGCAGATTTTCAGAAACTGTATTTCTGTGTTCAAACATTTATTTCTCTCAACTGGAAAATTATTTTTCAGAAATTCTTTCTCTAACATGTTTTTATACATGTCTAGAACCTTCCTACAAAATTTCATAATTTTTAGAGTTCATTTACTATTTTAAATTGATTTTACAAAACAGCTGCGCACTGCTACAGTAAATCCGGTCGACCGGACCGGTCGACCGGAAATGTCTCTGGACTACTCAGCTTTGCATATGGCTCCCGGTCGACCGTACCGGTCAACCGAAGTTACTGTAGCATCTGACCGTTGCTACAGTAATGGCTAGTTCTGTTTTTTGTTTATTTTAATGTTTTGGGGGTGTTTTTATTGGTTTTTGGGGTTGTTTCATGAGCCTATATATATACCCCATGCCCTCATACCTCCAAGAAAATCCAAGAGAATGTTTTAAAATAGTTTAGCAAGGGTTTAAACTTGTTTAGTGTTTGTTTAAGTTTGGTTTAAGAAGCTTTTAAGCAATTGAGGGTTTGAGTTTGTGAATTCAATTTCACAAGAGCAAGTGGAGATCATCCTTTGGTGTTTGAGCATTCACTCTTCTCCTACTCTCTTGTCATCTTTAGAGAAGTGTTTCTAAACTCATCTAGCAATTTATTATTTTGATTATAATTTCCATAAGCTAGATTTATATTGAGTTTAGTTTAATCGTTTTATTGATACTCTTTGTTCACACACAACCTATTGAGCTTAGTGTATTTACATTCATAGTATAATTTGGGATTGTGGGTTTGTGACTAAGAGTTGTGCTTAATTGAGTTCTCACCTTGTTTAGAGAACAATCAAATTGATTTATATTGTGCTTAATTGTGAGGATTCACTTGTAATACACTTGTACACCGAGAGAAGTGTGTGGTGAGAGACGGGGTCGAATCCAAGAGGAGTGACGTCGGTTGACGTGCCTAGGGAGAGGTTGTAACCGAGCACTTGAGGAGGAGGACACGGGCTAGGACCAACACTTAGTGTGTGAGGTGTAATTGCATAGTGATTGTATTGTGAGGTGTAAACGTTGTTCGGGTGAACGTAGAAAACCCGGTTGTGATAGTGGAGATCTCCTCGAGGTGAGGAGCGGGGACGTAGGTCATGGGGACCGAACCTCGTAAACATATCGTTTTGTTTGTGATTGCATTGGCGTACTTTTACATTCGTGCTTATTATTCATATTGCCTTTGTCAATTGCTCATTGTTGTTTTTCCCTTTATCTAGTTTATGATTAATTCACCCTTGTGTTAATTTTATATCCTTGCATATATCATATTGTATTTCTATCATATAGGATATATCACCTTGTGTATATTGCATATTCTTGCACATAACTCTTTGTATATCTATCTTGCAAGAATATATTTGTTAAGTAATTTTAATTGGCATTTAATCGGATTAGATTAGCATAAGACCCTAATCACCCCCCCTCTAGGGTCTAACAGTTATTAATAACACCATAATCCGTGCCTCACATGCACGGGGAATTTTATCCCGAAGCCTAAGCAGGGATAAGTCAACGCCTAACACGCGTTGCCGGTTTAGTCTTTTACCGATTGAAGAAGACACCAGAATCTGAGTCTGGGGATTTTTATCCTAAAACCTAAGTAAGGATAAGTCAGCGCCTAACACGCGTTGCCGGGTAGTCTATTCCCGTGAGAAAGACGAAGTCTACGTATTCAATGTCGTAGCACTAAAAGAGTTAACTCTTTTAGCACAACGTTATGTGCAGAACGGATCTAAACAATCTGCATGCCAGCCCGACTCAAACGGTAGTTGGTAGAGGCTCATCAAACCCGTTGATGGCTGAGAATTTGCCAAAAATTCTGTAAGTGCGAGTCATTGATGCATCAGCTCTGTTAGTTGGTCTCGTGACTCGATTATCCAACAACATTAAAATAAGATCCACAAATGCAGATGAATCAGCTTTAACAGTTAGTCCTGCAACCCCGACACTTGGGACCGTCGTGCTCTAATACCTTAAGAGCTTAAACTATGTATACTCTAGTAAACGTACGAGTATAAATTGTGTCAACGTACAACGTTCGAAACCCTAGGGTCAACGCCGGTCAACGCGTAACCCTAGGTCAACGCCAGTCAACGCGTTACGACCAAAAAGTCAACGTTCGACGTTCGAAACCCTGGGGTCAACGCCGGTCAACGCGTAATCCTAGGTCAACGCCATTCAACGCGTTGTGACAAAAAGTTAACATACGGTAATCTGAAACCCTAAGTCAGCACAATGTGACAGAGGTAGTCAGTTCAAAGTCAACTCAATGACACGAGCCAAACTCAACTCACTGGTGGTAGACTCAAGACTCCGACGACGGCCAAGCGATAAACGCAGCGCCGGAAGGATTTCGGCTATTCGTCAAAGTATTGAATAGACTGAAAAAATCGAAGGAGCCAAGAGTTGATGCTAACTACAGGTCCTATACACCAATCGAAGGCTGGACCAATCATATCCAAAGTATTCCAGCCTCTTCTATAAAAGAAACGAGTCTGGAACGCTTTGGAGGGGGTATCTGTAGGCATCGAAAATTGCCTATAGGTCTCCACAAACAGCTCAAAGCTAAGAGAAGATGATGAACATCACCATCTAGTTCACAGAAGCTTGATTGACATCGACGAACGCTCGAAGTGAATCGGCAAACTATGTGAAGCAACGGAGTTTCAGAATAATAAAGATACGAACTGATCGGGAGCCCCGTGTCACTTACAAAAGATGAACTTCCCTTCGTGTCTCATTTATTCCACAGATGATCTAATCATTGGAGCTTATAGAACTCTTCGTCAGTTTTCCAACGCACTTTGAATCGCTCAAATCCGAGTTCGGACGAAGAAGTTACGGCGGAAATAAACGAGTGTACATAACACGACGTCTCAGCCAGAATAAGACACCCCGAGGTGTCTCGGATCAGTTTGAGACACCCTAGGGTGTCTCGGCCCAATTTGAGATGCCCTAGGGTGTCTCGGCCCAATTTGAGATGCCCTAGGGTGTCTCCAACCAATTTGAGACGCCCTCGGGTGTCTCCAACCAATTTGAGACGCCCTAGGGTGTCTCCAACGTAGATTTGGGCCCTTATGCGATTTAACCGCCCGTTATCCCCTCAAGCCTATAAATACAAGCCTTAGGCCTTATTTTTTTGAGATTTGGAATTTTGGAGATTAGGCGAAGCCCTGTCGGATTGAAGGCTGAAGGTACACGAATTTCAGAGAGGAGGAGGAGAGATCGGATCTAGTTCTTCAATTCAATAGAGAGAGATTTGTCAGATCTACAATTTCTCGGACCCGTTCCTTAGGATTATCCCGTTACGGTAATCTTAAGAAGAGTGATTATCTCGCTTCACCGAGATAAGAGCTACAGTTTTCTCGATCCCTTCGCGGATAGAGGAAGCTCTGCCCAATTTTTCAGCAATCAGATCTGATCGACGGTGGTCCACGGATAAACCCCGGCACAGGCAAAGACACCCACGTAAGCAGAAGACCGATAAATGATCTCCCTGCGTTTGTTTGACAAAGTTGTAAACTTGTTTTATTTTCGTTGTGTAAGGAGATCTTATAAAAAGATCAACTTTTTATTTTATTTGAGTTTATTGTAATGACTAAAGTTGTAATAGATTCGATAGCAATGAAGATAGCAACTTTCACCGCAAACAGTTCTCATTTGACTTCTTTCGGTGTTATAATGCCGACGTCAACCAAGGCTTGAATACTGTTTTTCAGCGTAATACAAGTCTTGGTGGGGGTGATGGACCCTCCTGTGGTATGCATAGTACTTAGGATCCGAAATCTTGTTTGCTTCCTCCTAATTTGTAATCGGTGGTAGCTTGATCTTATTGTTGGCGAGGAGATATTTGAAGATGGTTGGAACTTCATCATCTTTGAAAGAATACTACTCCTGGAACTTCAGATTAAGAGTCCTTTGTTGTCTCCAAGGTGTCTGTTGATGAATATCGTCAGCAGCTGTAGGTACTTTAGTCATCGGTTGGCCCCTCTCGAGCTCCTTTCTTTTGAGGAAACGTTCAACCTATTCTCCACATAGTTTTAATTTCTTCCAGGTGATTGAGGGGACAACCCCCATGACTTTAAGGATATCGATGGAGAGATTATCGTGGCACGTCTGTAAGATGAACTCCTCTATGACAGGATCCCTGCAATTCATTGTCTTGTTGCGCAAGCGTTTGACAAAACTATCAACTGACTCATCATCTTTTTGCTTCTCATCCAGAAGAGCTTCGATCAACACGTCGGTGTCATCGTCGAAAAAGTTGTTAAGGAACAAGCTTTCTATGTCGTCCCAGCAATTGATGCTCCCCGGCTTGAGATGTTGATACCAATCGAAGGCCGCCCCGCGAAAGATACCCACGAATGACTGAATCATTAGGGGTTCATTCCCGAAGATCACTCCCAAGTGAGACCTGAAGTAAATCAAATGTTGAGTGGGTGATCCTCTCCCATCAAATGGCGTAAAGTTAATTAGATTGTACTTCGCCGGGTATGGGATTGAATCCCACTCTCTTGAATATGGGCATAGAATGCCCGTTCTCTTTACTTCTTGAATGGACATTAAGGCGTTGACCTTATTCTCCAGCTCTTTCACCATCTCGTTATCGTCTGTATCTTTCTTTGGGCCATTTTGAGGAGGAACGATGAGACCACCCCTAGCGTTATCATTAGTGATGGGGCTACCCCCAGTATATTTATTTTTAGTGAGTGTATTTGGACCACCTCCAATGTTATTTAGGGATGCGATTGGACCACCCCCAGTATTTTCGAGGGGTGCTTCACCCACTTCTGGATTGCTACCAACTACGACATTCTGAGTATGGTGGCTGAATTTAGCCCACTGACTGGACTCAGGTAGTGGTTGAAGTTGTTGAGCCTGTAACTCTCTCATCTGTTACATGGTCAACTCTATCTTAGTGTTCATTTTAGCCCTAAATTCCTCTCATTGTTTAGCCAATGCTTCTTAAAGCATTTGGGCCACTAGATCAGGAATGATGATGAACGATTCCCTTGCTTCCCCCATGCTTGACATTGTGTCGTTGGAGGCAATTGCGGAGCAAGTATCCGACAATTCGTCTTCTAAAGATAGTTCTTCGTATATCCTTGGGTAACCCCTATGTCCGATGGCTCCTAGCTAGAGTCGAAACATTCGTTGGGCTATCCCTGAATTGACTTTCCTTCCAGGAGAAAAATCGGGATTAGAACCGTTTGAAGTAATGGTAGACTTTCCTTTGTCAACCATATTAATGGTGACTTCAGGGAATTCATCATCCTGAACAGTGGATTTTCTCTCGTGGAAACGTTTTGGCTTAGGCTTCAATGCCTCGGTGGCAAGCTTCTCGAATATCGAGACCCTTTGTGAAATAGTCCTAGGACAGCTACATTTCGATAATACCACCCTGATAAGCCTCTCACATAGACAGTGAGAGTTAGTTTCTCGAACATCATCCTTTTGGGATTTATTCACACCTCCAGCCTGATAGTGCAGCTCATTTGAGCAATCCATCGTTTGTTAGTGTAATACCCCAAGTATAACATTGTCTTTTGACGGACACGTCTTCTTTTGGGGAAGAAGAACCTTGTTGACATTCTCAGAATGATTTGTTGTCACCTTTGAATGATCCAAGATCACATCAGGAGTCACACGTTTAGAACCATCCCCTTGCGAGCGTGAGGTATTAACGGGCTCCTAGGTTTCAACACGAACCCTCGGGTGATCGATGCCAAGAATCGTCTTGTACACGACGCATGAACATGTACAACGAGGTACCCTGGTTTGATTAGAGGCTACGGGACACCTTTGAGTGGCCTTTGGTTTAAGGGAAGTGTTTGCACGACCCCTAGTCTGAGAAACTTCTCGGGTTTTATTCACCGGAGCTTTGCCTCGATTTTTGTGTAGAGGATCCAGGCGATCTTTCATCGGAATCTTAAATTTTGACAGATCCACATTGCCGTAGGGCTTCGCCGGAGATTCGGGAGCAAGACGAGTGGGCTCGAAGGCTGACAGAGTTGATTTTGGCGCTATTTCGGCCTTCGGTACCCAGACTTGTTTGGATTTCGGTGGTTTTTGGCTACCTCTTCCTTCTGCATGCCTTGAGTTTTTCGCATAAAGGCACGACCACGTACGTCACGTGCGCATCGCTTTTGGATGCTCTCCTTTAAGGTTGAACGAGTCCTTTTGATAAGAACCCATTCTCCCGTCGATGGTTTGGAGGAAGTAGCAGCAGCTTGCCGTTGAGGCGGCTGGATTAAATGACACTTCCTAGACTCCAAGTCTGTGTAGTAGCGAACTCCATCGACTTGTTCTAATGCCTTGGCAATTTGACGAGCTTGGCGTTGGCGTCACCTCTGATGAGCTCTCTTCGTCAGAGTTGGCATACTTTGATAGAATAACTCCTTGACTGGAGAGGAGTTGTGGCGAGCGGAGTCATTTGAAGCCTTCATCGGTGAATACGCCTCCTTCAAAGATGGGATCTTTCCACACTTGCAGAGAGAGGAGGATTTTGATGAAGACGAGGAGAAATATTCTTCAAACTTAGCTTCATCGAACTCATACTCGACCTCTGAATCTACCAGGATCTTGATCTTCGGTTGCGGCACGACAGCCTTGGTGATGAGGTTGTTGGTTCCCACTGTGGTTGCCAGTTTGTTTGTGTCAAAAGTTATTTTTTCCATTGCTTTCAAACCTGTTACACCATTTATCGATTACAAGTTCAAACTGAAAGAAAAGTTGATCTTTTTATAAGATCTTCTTACAATGAAAAATAAAGATTACAACTTTATCAAACAAAACGTAGCAGTAGTTTATCTCCTGCTATTTTGCGTTGGATCTTTACCTGTGCCGGGGATGCATTAGTCCGTAGACCACCGCAGATCAAACCCGATTGATAGTATAACTATGCTCTTCTTTCACAAAGGAAACAATTGCGGAAGCGACAATCACGACCAAGCGAGATTGTAGCTCTTCTCGAGATTAAAACCAAGTTTAATCCGGATGAAAGAAGGGGAAAGAATCACAAACCTTTCGAAGGATTTTCTTTATGAAAGTATTCGCCAAGATCTGATGATTCTCCTCTAAAGTTCGTGGTTAGCTGGACAATTTGACAGCACCTTCCCTTTTCAACTTTAGATCCTCCTAAAAGAAAACCCTAGACTTCTATTTATAGGCTTTTGGAGACATGTTTTTGGATAAGAATTGATGTTTAAACGTTATTTGTAGTTAATAACCGCTTAAACGCGTTTAGGGATAGCCTCAAAACAGTTGGGAAGGCACTGGACGAAAGAATCCTTAAAAATCATTAAAATCCGTGTTTTGGGAGTCTTGGGAGTCAAAAAGAGTCGTGGTGGCTCGGTACTGTGCGAGCCACCACATTTGGCGGCTCGGATGGGTGTGAGCCACCATTTGGTGGCTCACACTCATGCGAGTCACCATTTGGTGGCTCGCGCTTACGCAAGCCTCCCGGTGTGTTTTGTTCATCTTTTTGATACTTCGGCGATTCGTGAACCCTCAAGTTCGCTTGTTTTGCATACAGTTCATCATTTCGCTGACTTGCACCTTTTACTGATCCACTTCGTACGTTTACTGGTGTTGGCTAAATTCCCTTGACTCGGATAATAATGTTTATCGTCTTCTCGTTGTCTTGAAATGTGTTTGGGAAGCTATAGGTAATTTTTAATGCCTACAGTCGGTTTTGTATTCGACAAAGATTTCTGGAGCCGTTTAGAAACAGACCGAAACTAACAAAATGTGTCAGAAATCATTGGTTATCGCTCACAAAATTACGAACTATGCACTCCACCTAATTGTCTGCACCATGATAAAACGTGATGTTAATGGACAACCTTCGTGGGTTATAGTTAACAAAATCGTGAAATTTGATTCCTCCGAGTCATTTGCTGTCGGACAAAATCGTCGAAGTTGGGCAAAAATTATTGCCTATAGCTCACAAACTTGTGAAATTCAAACAATGGGTTATGACCAATGAAATCATGCCCGAGCCGAAACGGACCGAAGCGGTCGGAAAACCATGGGTTATAACCCATGAAATGGCAATATTTGAACTCCGTCTAATTATTTATCGTCGAGCTGAAACGCACAAGAAGGATCAATAATCACGTGTTATAACTCATGAAATCATCAGTTTTGAAATCGAAAAAGATACTTTGACACAAGGCATCGAACAGACTAAAATGGTCAGAAATCATACAGACAATAGTTCATGAAATCGTCAGTTTCTACATTTCTGACACACGGCCAAAAAGAAGAAAATTGTTAAAATTCATGGGTTACAGCTTTTTAAATTATCGGTTTCGAATTCGGCAAAGATTCCTGGCGCTAGATCAAAACGAACCGAAACTGACAAAATGTGTTAGAAATCATAAGCTATAGCTCACGAAATCGTGAAATATGCACTCCACCTACTTGTCTGCACCAGGCCAAAATAGGGCGTAAATAGACATGTTTCGTGGGTTATAGCTCATGAAATCAAGAAATTTGACTTCTTCGAGTCATTTGTCATCGAACGAAACAGTCAAAATTTGGCAAAAATCATTGCCTATAGCTCACGAACTCGTGAAATTCGAACAATGTGTTATAACCCATGAAATCGCACCCGGGTCGAAACAGTCAGAAAACTATGGGTTATAATCATGAAATCACGATATTTGAACTCCGCCTAATTATTTGTCGCTGGGCCCATACACACGAGAAGGGTCAATAATCACGTGTTATAGGTCATGAAATCATCAGTTTTAAATTCAACAAAGATATTTTGACACGGGACATCGAACAGACCAAAATGGTAAAATATCATGGGTTACAACGCATAAAATTGTCGGTTTTGAATTCGGCAAAGATTTCTGGCGCCGGGTCGAAACGGACCGAAACTGACAAAAAGTGTCAGAAATCATGGGTTATAGATCACGAAATCGCAAAATATGCACTCTGCCTTATTGTCTGCATTGGGCCGAAAAGGGGCGTAAATGGACAAATCTCGTGGCTTATAGCTCACGAAATCGTGAAATTTGACTCTACCGAGTCATTTATCGTCGGACTAAACCGTCAAAATTGGGAAAAAATCGTTTCAGATAGCTAACGAACTCGTGAAATTCGAACAATGGGTTATAACCGATAAAATCATGCCCGGGTCGAAACAGACCCAAACAGTCAGAAAACATGGGTTATTACCCATTAAATCGCAATATTTTCACTCCGCCTAATAATTTTTCGTCGGGCCCAAATGCATGAGAAGGGTAATAATCACGTGTTATAGTTCATGAAATCATCAGTTTTGAATTCAGCAAAGATATTTTGACACGACGTGTTGAACATACCAAAATGGTCAGAAATAGTGTGTACGGTAGCTCCTGAAATCGTCGGTTTCGACATTTTTGACACCCGACCAAAACAAAAGAAAAGGGTGAAATTTTATGGGTTACAGTTCATGAAATCATCGATTTTGAATTCGACAAAGATTTTTGGCGCTTGGTCAAAACGGACCGAAACTAACAAAATATGTCAGAAATCATGGGTTATAGCTCACGAAATCGCGAAATATGTACTCCACCTCATTGTCTATGCCGGGCCAAAAAGGGGCGTAAATGGACAAATTTCTTGGGTTATAGCACACAAAATCGTTAAATTTGACTCCGCCAAGTCCTCTGCCGCTAAAGAAAACCATCAAAGTTAGGCAAAACTTCATGAAATTCGAAAAATGGGTTGTATCCCATGAAATCGCGTCCATGTCAAAACGGACTGAAACGGTCGGAAAAACATGGGTTATAACCCATGAAAATCGTGATATTTGAACTCCACCTACTTATTTGCCGTTGGGTCCAAAAGCAAGAGAAGGGTCACTAATCACGTGTTGTAGATCATGAAATTATCGATTTTGAATTCTGCGAAGATATTTTGACACTGGGCGTCATACAGACCAAAATGGTCAAAAATCGTATAGACAATAGCTCAAGAAATCATCAGTTTTGACATTTTCGACACCCGGTCCAAACAGAAGATAATGGTCAAAATTCTTGGGTTACAGCTCATGAAATCGTCGGCTTTGAATTTGACAAAGATTTCTGGATCGAAACGGGCCGAAACGGGCCGAAACTGACAAAATGTGTCAGAAATCATAGGTTATGGCTACCAAATTCACAAAATATGCACTGCGCCTAATTTCCTGCACCGGGCCAAAAGGGGCATAAATGGACAAATTATGTGGATTATAGCTTACGAAATCTTGAAATTTGATTCCACTGAGTCATTTGCCTTCCGACGAAGTTGTTGAAGTTGGGCAAAAATCGTTGCTGATAGCTCACGAACTCATGAAATTCGCCTATGATATTGCGCCTGGGTTTGAAACAGACCAAAACGGTCAATAAACCATAGGCTATAACCTATGAAATCGAGATATTTGAACTCCACCTAATTATTTGCCACTGGGCCCAATCGCACGAGAAGGAGTCAATAATCACGTGTTATAGCTCATGAAATTATCCGTTTTGAATTCAACAAATATATTTTATGACGGGGCATTGAACAAACAAAAATGGTCAGAAATCATACGGACAATAGCTCCAGAAATTGTCGGTTTTGACAATTCCGACACCCGGTTGAAACAGAAGAAAATGTCAAAATTCATGGGTTACAGCTCATGAATTCGTCGGTTTTGTTTTCGGCAAAGATTTCTAGAGCCGGTTAGAAACGGACCGAAACTAACAAAATGTGTCAGAAATCATTGGTTTTCACTCACAAAATCACGTAAATGGACAACCTTCGTGGGTTATACTTAACGAAATCGTGAAATTTGATTTCGCCGAGTCATTTGCTGTCGGACAAAACCGTTGAAGTTGGGCAATAATCATTGCCTATAGCTCACAAACTCATGAAATTCAAACAATAGGTTATGACCTATGAAATCACGCCCGAGTCGAAATGTACCGAAGCGGTCAGAAAACCATGGTTATAACCCATGAAATAGCAATTTTTGAACTCCGCCTAATAATTTACCGTCGGGCCCACTACCACATATTTGCTCTAACGCAACGGTTCAAAACCGTTGCGTTAGCCATGGAACCGTCGCCCTTGAGCAAGCACGACGGTTCTCAAACCGCCTCATATACTGCCGTTGCCCTATCTCTACCGTAACGGTTTTGAACTCTACTGCGACGGTTTTTTGAACCGTTGCCCCTGCATCTAACGCAACGGTTTTAATTTAATAGGCTATAGCTATGGTTTTCATAGAGCTACGGCGACAGTTAGAGCTATTGCAACAGTTTTAAAAAACCTAACGCAACGGTTTTAGTAGGCTATAGCTATGGTTTTGATAGAG
>BQKN01064221.1:88981-142539 GCA_022839385.1 Asparagus kiusianus
GCTATAGCTATGGTTTTGATAGAGCTACGGCGACAGTTGGAGCTATTACAACAGTTTTAAAAGACCTAACGCAACAGTTTGGATCGAGCTATCGCAGCGGTTTTGATCGAGCTATTGCAACGGTTTTAATCGATCTATTGCAACAGCTCAATCGGACCTGTTCTTGGTTTCCTACGTCAAAATAATATAGTTTTCAATTACCTGGACAATCTTTTTAAGAACATGACCAAGTCAAATTTTAATACACAATATAAAAGTGATTATGTTGAGCATAATCAACCATAATGATAAGTGCCAACATACATCAGTATAGTATAAAAACTACAAAGTATTAAATCCACACTACCAACATTTCAACTCAGAAAATATCGTACCGAACTAACATTCAAACAATGTACATCAACATTTGATTACAAAACATGAAACTTCTCGGTCAAAGACTATATTCTCTATTTGTTTCCAAAAACTTGTTCCTCAATGTCAAATACTCACTAGGAACCTGTCAGTATCAATCTCAGTCTTGGCTTTCATCATTTCTGTACCTGTGTAAATTTCCATGAATCAGCGTAATTTTTGCAATGATGATAATAAAATTGGGGAAAAAGATGTTTGAAAAGGAAGTTAAGAGAACATATTGATCCATGAGTACCAGAAGCGTGATGAAAGGAGCAAAAAATTCCCAAGACATAAAGCATACCGATTCCTCCTGCAAGAGTACTGAAATCTGAGAAATATAATAAAGTCGCATAGATACAGAAGAAGTTATCTTAGCAGCAATTTATACTAGGAAGTTCTTAAGTTGATGAGTATACAACAACCTCACCCCTAAAAAGTGATGGAAATATCCCCACCATCAAAGGTTGTTGGGTGAAAAAGAAAGATAAGAAAAGAAAAGAAAAGAAACAAAAAGAATAATAATGATTTGAAAGAACTAAGACACCTGGAAATGTGGATTGAGAAAAACCCACCTGCATCAAAAAGAATAATATATTAATAAACTCACAAGTAACAAAAGAAGTATGCTTATTAAAATTAGCTAAACTTTCCCTTTTGGTCATGTTGCATAGTTCTCATACCAGAGAGAAAAATTGTTGTGCAACTATTTTCCAAGTCATCCCTCATCCCTATCCTGATTTTAGTTTTCCTAAGGGACTAAGCTGTAAGCATGAAATCTAGCTGTCGGACATAAGCTATTAAACAAGAAAATAATAAAGAACATAATGCAAAACTATAAGAAACCACTCGACCTTGGGATACTAAAACCTTGAGAACTCATGCCCTCTAATGAATCTGTGATGACTGGTCTGCTTCAAGTATGACACTGACTTCCTGAATTAATATATAGTCAGCATGAATTAAGAAGAATTTATTTACTTTGTCCCTAATCATAAATGTGCTTTATAAGCACAACTACTCTTTTACCAAAAAGAAATTAGGTTTATTAAACAATTCTTTTACTTACCTTGCACATTTGTATGCATCTTACTCAACAAAGATGTGGTAAGATGTCTTCTGAGGATTAGTCTCGACTCTCAAGTTTTCTACCAGATAGATGCATAAAAGGTTATGCACATAGCAGTTGAACGGGACCTCTAGCAAATTGTCTCAACTCTCATATCCATTATAGATCTTGACAACATGTATACTGCTAAAGACAGCACATAGACTGGACCAAAAATAGCTAACTGTAGAAATCCTTGGGCACAGACCAGTTTTTTATGAGAAAATTCACAGCAATATACAGCTGCAACAGAACTTTCTAAAGTATACTTCTAAAAAGCATCCAACACAAGACATTTAAAGAATAACAGTCGATTGTATAAGAAATTCCACCAGCATATAAATAGTTACAGTATCAACAAAATACTCCCTTGGAAATGCAATGTACATTCCAAAAAATATGTCTATCTTTGCAACTTTCAGTTAAAGAAGTTTGAAGTAAAACAGCCTCCATACAGTAGATAGATAATTTATCCTAGATGATCATGGCACACAATTAAATTTAACAAAATCCATAGTCAGAAGACAGCAGGAGCAAAAATACATGAGAACATAGAGACTAAAACAGTACCATTGTCAGTGCCAAGCATTGGAAGGTTTCATTCCCCACCATCAAAGGTTGTTAGCATGAAATAGCATGAAATAATAAAATTGGGGAAAAAAGATATTGTAATTATTCAAAATAAATAGCTTAACATAAAGGAAATAACCCACCTGCATCAAAACCTTCCATTTGAGTAAAATAGGTGGCTACAGATTGCTAAGGGTCTCCATCAAACAAGCCCTTTTGCTTTTCATTCAAATGACAATTCATGCATGGAAGTAAGGGACTTTCATTAACATTTTTTGAACTACAAATAACCATTTTCTGCAAAAGATTTGACAAAAAAATATCAACAAAAATAAAATGTCATTATGGTTAAACATCATATCTACATACATGTTATGATAGTAATCTACTTCAAATATCGGGATTAAAGATAGTAATTGCATACCGTATATTAATGATAGTAATCTACTTTAATAATATTGATATTAAAGATAGTAATCACATACTGTACATTAATGACTTGAACATGTTTCTACATATGAAAATTGCAATATTTACATATGGATCTGCTCTGTGGTTTATCTATAAAACAACTAGCATTGCTCAGTTTCAGAGCTTGCATTTATGTGGTAGAGATAGGTATATGGCTAATTACAATCTATCACGAGCGCAACTATCGTTAATGTATAGCAAACAGAACATTATGTATGAGGGCTGCCTTAAGTTTCAAGGAGCAATTACAGAGAGGAAAGTTACATGGTATGCTGGAACCAGAAATATACCATTGGTACAACAAATTAATCAAGTAATGTGAAGCATGCTTATGGAAATAATGAGACTCACTAGAGCTGGAGTTGCATCCAAAGAAGGATAATGAGATTTTGTAATGATGAGAGAGTGCCTACAAAAGGAAAAGTAGGAGAGAAAAATCAAAGAAAAATTTGTACAACATGTACAGCAGAGCCCTGATCGAGAAAATTTACTTGAGAAGTGTAAACAAGTAGAGAAAAAGCCTGCAGTACTTTACTTTAAATGTGTAATTACTTTCACATTAGTAGTGAAAGTAAAGAAATTTATGAACACAACATTGCATGAGTGGAAGGATTAACAAAAACATGAAAACTAGCAACAGTTTATATGCTTCATGCTTTAAGGATTTGTTGTGTGTCATAATGTGTCATGTTTCGTGCTTATATGCTTCATTGCCCGTGAAAAATATTTCGGCACACAGTTTGCCTCTCAGGACATCCAACCAAACAAATAAACCCAACATCTTTACATACTACGTATATCCATATTCCATAAACCAAGTCAAGTTTCACATCAGGTGTACCAAGAGCACAGTTTGTGTCTAATAGAAACAGAACCAACAAACTCAAAAAGGTGTGAAGTGCGGTCTAGCAAAACCCGGATATACGACCTAGACCCAAACTGATCCTCGAACCCAACAAAATCAATTCAGGGCACCATCACTCACTCTGGCTGTCGGTGAATTAGCAGATAATGCATGACTAATACAAGTTTGTTGTAAAATACTAAGGACAGAGTTCTCAAAGCACTGCAAAAACGCTAAAATCAAAATACCAAAAAAAAAACGTTACTGAAAGGAGTTTGTTGTAAAAGACTCACGCTAACTTCAACACGGTGATCGTTTTTACTAGCTTGTTTAAGCTTTGCTGATGTATCTTTCACTAGCTGTCCAATATGTAATCTCGTCTTGTGCCTGCGAGAAATGGTCAATGTTAGAACATGGCACACAAAAGGCCATCAATTCTACTGCGAGATAAACTGATCTAGCAAGCTAAACATGGCACACAAAATGCAAGTGATATATTTTTCAAGGAATTGGGCATCATTGAATCTCTAAAAACCTCTTTAATACCGGAGGTGTGGCCTGTCAATTTTTGAAAAAAGCATGTCACCTTTCTGATTTCTGATTTCTTTTTGCTAGTATAAGTTTCTACTTTTTTGCTGGAGAAGTACACTATGACACAGCTGTTTCCTTTCTTATTAGTCATATTTGGCTGTTAGCAATGTCAAATCATGTGCATTTTAGTGTAGACGAGATAATTGAAATTTATTTTTTGTTTCAGGGTTACCTAGATGAGCAATTTGACCAGCTGGAAGAATTACAGGATGAAGTTTATCCCAATTTTGTGGAAGCGGTTGTGACCTTGTTCTTTAGGGACTCCTCTAGATTACTCAATAACATTGATCAGGCTCTGTAAGTAACCACAATATACAGAACAGAGATGCCCTTATAAAATCTAGACAGTAGTCCGAATTTTTTTTTCCTTTTTCATGCAGTGAGAAGTGCCCTAATGATTTCCGCAAGCTGGACACATACATGCATCAGCTTCAGGGTAGTACTTCCAGGTAAAAAACTTCACATTCTATTTAGTATTTATATTGCCAAGGTGCAGAGGGTCTCATTTTGAACAGCTACACAAAAGGCCATCAACAACTAAACAATTTCCCTAATAGAAAGGGGAAGAAACTGTAGAAATCAGAAATAAATGGAACGAGGTACCTGAGAGTCCAAAGGAGAGTGAGATCGGAGACGGATTAGCTGCGAGCTCGACGACCTATATCGGAGATGAGATCGGAGACGAGACCAGCAGCTCGACGAAGAGATTAGTTACAAGATCGACGACGAAATCAGAGTTGAGATCGGAGACGATGAGATCGGAAAACGGCGAAGAGATTAGCGACGAGTTCAGCGATGAGATCGACGAATTTCGGCCATGGCGATCTCCCAGAGCGAACGAAGAGGAGATGTTTTAGAAAGGGGTGAAGATTTGAGAGAGAGAGAGAGAGAACGAGGGATATTTGGTAAAGCGGTGAGAAAAAATAAGACCTAGTTTCAGTGTTAAGCCCAAACCAACCAATAAAATCGGCCCAAATCAAAATTATTGGGCCTAACGAAGCGGTTTTTGTAAACCGTTGTCAAAGCGTTTCAAAACCGCCCCCATAGATACCTAGCGTAACGGTCATAAACGTTGCACTAGAACTGTTGCGTTAGAGCAAATATGTGGTAGTGGCCCAAACACACAAGATGGGTCAAGAATCACGTGTTATAACTCATGAAATCATCAGTTTTGAAATAAAAAAAGATACTTTGACACGAGGCATCGAACAGACCAAAATGGTCAGAAATTATATGGACAATAGTTCATGAAATTGTCCGTTTCTACATTTCCGATACACGGCCAAAAAAGAAAAAAATTGTTAAAATTCATGGGTTACAGCTCATGAAATCGTCGGTTTTGAATTCGATAAAGATTCCTGGTGCCGGGTCGAAACGTACCAAAACTGACAAAATGTGTTAGAAATCATAAGCTATAGCTCACAAAATCATGAAATATGCACTCCACCTAATTGTCTGCACCGGGCCAAAATGGGGCGTAAATAGACATGTTTTGTGGATTATAGCTCACGAAATCGTGAAATTTGACTTCTTCGAGTCATTTGTCGTTGGACGAAACCATCGAAATTTGGCAAAAATCATGCATATAGCTCAAGAACTCGTGAAATTTGAACAATGGGTTATAACCCATGAAATCGCACCCTGGTCAAAATAGTCGGAAAACTATGGGTTATAACCATGAAATCATGATATTTGAATTCCACCTAATTATTTGTTGTCGGGCCCATACACACGAGAAGGGTCAATAATCACGTGTTATAGGTCATGAAATCATCGGTTTTAAATTCGACAAAGATATTTTAACACGGGGTGTCGAACAGACAAAAATGGTCAAATATCATGGGATACAGCGCATAAAATTGTTAGTTTTGAATTCGGTAAAGATTTCTGACGCCGAGGCAAAACAGACCAAAATTGACAAAAAGTGTCAGAAATCATAGGTTATAGATCATGAAATCGTGAAATATGCACTCCACCTTATTAATGTTTGCACTGGGCGGAAAAGGGGCGTAAATGGACAAATTTCATGAGTTATGGCTCACGAAATCGTGAAATTTGACTTCGCCGAGTCATTTGCCGCTAGAGAAAACCATCAAAGTTGGGCAAAAGTCGTTGCCTATGATATTGCGCCCGGGTTTGAAATAGACCAAAACGGTCAATAAACCATAGGTTATAACCTATGAAATCGAGATATTTTGAACTCTGCCAAATTATTTGCCACTGGGCCTAACGCACGAGAAGGGGTCAATAATCACGTGTTATAGCTCATGAAATTATCCGTTTTGAATTCAACAAATATATTTTGTGACAGGGCATTCAACAAACCAAAATGGTTAGAAATCATACGGACAATAGCTCAAGAAATTGTTGGTTTTGACGTTTCTGACACCCGGTTGAAATAGAAGAAAATGGTCAAAATTCATGGGTTACAGCTCATGAATTCGTCGGTTTTTTATTCGACAAAGATTTCTAGAGCCGGTTAGAAACGGACCGAAACTAACAAATGTATCAGAAATCAATGGTTATCGCCCATAAAATAACGAAATATGCACTTCGCCTAATTGTCTACACCGGGATGAAAAGGGACGTAAATGGACAACCTTCGTGGGTTATAGTTAACGAAATCGTAAAATTTGATTCTGCCGAGTCATTTGCTGTCGGACAAAACCGTTGAAGTTGGGCAAAAATCATAGCCTATAGCTCACAAACTCGTAAAATTCAAACAATGGGTTATGACCCATAAAATCACGCCCGAGCCGAAACGGACCGAAGTGGTCGGAAAACCATGGGTTATAATCCATGAAAGGGCAATATTTGAACTCCGCCTAATTATTTACCGCCATGCCCAAACGCATAAGAAGGGTCAATAATCACGTGTTATAACTCATAAAATCATCAGTTTTGAAATTGGAAAAGATACTTTGACACGAGGCATCAAACAAACCAAAATGGTCAGAAATCATACGGATAATAGTTCATGAAATTGTCAGTTTCTACATTTCCGATACACGGCCAAAAAAGAAGAAAACTGTTAAAATTCATAGGTTTAAACTGACAAAATGTGTTAGAAATCATATGCTATAGCTCACAAAATCGTGAAATATGCACTCCACCTAATTGTCTGCACCAGGCCAAAATGGAGTGTAAATGGACATGTTACGTGGGTTATAGTTCACGAAATCATGAATTTGGACTTCGCCGAGTCATTTGTCGTCGAACGAAACCATCAAAATTTGGCAAAAATCATTGCCTATAGCTCACGAACTCGTGAAATTCAAACAATGGGTTATAACCCATGAAATCACACCTGGGTCGAAACAGTCGGAAAACTATGGGTGATAGCCATGAAATCGTGATATTTGAACTTCGCCTAATTATATGTCGTCGGGTCCATACACATGAGAAGGGTCAATAATAACATGTTATAGGTCATGAAATCATCGGTTTTAAATTTGACAAAGATATTTTGACACGGGGCGTCGAACAGACCAAAATGGTCAAATATCATGGGTTACAACGCATTAAATTGTCGGTTTTGAATTCGACAAAGATTTCTGACATCGGGTCGAAACGGACCGAAACTGATAAAATGTGTCAGAAATCATGGGTTATAGATCACAAACTTGTGAAATATGCACTCCGTCTTATTGTCCGCACCAGGTCGAAAAGGGGCGTAAATGGACAAATTTCGTGGGTTATAGCTCATGAAATCGTAAAATTTGACTCTACCGAGTCGTTTGTAGTCGGACTAAACCGTCGAAGTTGGGTAAAATTTGTTTCATACAGCTCACAAACTCGTGAAATTTGAACAATGGGTTATAACCAATGAAATCGCGCCCGGGTCAAAATGGACCCAAATAGTTGGAAAACATAGGTTATTACCCATTTAATCGCAATATTTTCACTCCGCCTAATAATTTTTCGTCGGGCCCAAATGCACAAGAAGGGTCAATAATCACGTGTTATAGCACGTGAAATCATTAGTTTTGAATTCGGCAAAGGTATTTTGACACGACGTGTCCAACATACCAAAATGGCTAGAAATCGTGCGGACGATAGCTCTTGAAATCGTTGATTTCGGCATTTCCGACACCCGGCCGAAACAAAAGAAAATGGTCGAATTTAATGGGTTACAGTTCATGAAATCATCGATTTTAGATTTGACAAAGACTTTTGGCCCTTGGTCAAAACGGACCGAAACTAACAAAATGTGTCAGAAATCATGGGTTATAGCTCACAAAATATGCACTCCACCTAATTGTCTATGTCGGGCCGAAAAGGGACGTAATGGACAAATTCCATGGGTTATAGCACACGAAATCGTGAAATTTGACTCCTCCGAATCATTTTCCGCTGGACAAAACCATCAAAGTTGGGCAAATATCGTTGCCTATAGCTCACGAACTCGTGAAATTCGAACCAATGGGTTATATCCCATGAAATCTCGCCCTGGTCAAAACGGACTGAAACGGTCAGAAAAACATGGGTTATAACCCATGAAATCACGATATTTGAACTCCACCTACTTATTTGTCGTTGGGCCCAAAAGCACGAGAAGGGTCCCTAATCACGTGTTATAGATCATGAAATCATCGGTTTTGAATTCTGCGATTATATTTTAACACTAGGCATCACACATACCTAAATGGTCAAAAATCATACATACAATAGCTCAAGAAATCTCGGTTTTGACATTTTCGACACCCGGTCAAAACAGAAGATAATGGTCAAAATTTATGGGTTACAGCTCATGAAATTATCGTCTTTGAATTTGACAAAGATTTCTGGATTAAAACAGGCCGAAACTGACAAAATTTGTCAGAAATCATGGGTTATGGCTACCAAAATCACGAAATATGCACTGCGCCTAATTTCCTGCACCGGGCCAAAAAGGGGCGTAAATGGACAAATTACATGGGCTATAGCTCACGAAATTATGAAATTTAACTCCGCTGAGGTATTTGCCTTCCGACGAAGTTGTCGAAGTTGGGCAAAAATCGTTGCCGATAGCTCACGAACACGTGAAATTCGGACATTGGGTTATAGCCCATGATATTGCACCCGGGTTCGAAACATACCAAAACAGTCAATAAACCATAGGTTATAACCAATGAAATCACGATATTTGAACTCCACCTAATTATTTACCACTGGGCCTAATCGCACGAGAAGGGTCAATAATCATGTGTTATAGCTCATGAAATTATCTGTTTTGAATTCAGCAAAGATATTTTGTGATAGGGTATTGAACAAACCAATATAGTCAGAAACAGTACAAAATGGTTAAAATTTATGGGTTACCTCATGAATTCGTCGGTTTTGTATTCGGCAAAGATTTCTGGAGCAGTTTAGAAACAGACCGAAACTAACAAAATGTGTTAGAAATCATTGGTTATCACTCACAACATCACGAAATATGCACTCCGCCTAATTTTCTGCACCAGGCTGAAAAGGGACGTAAATGGACAACCTTCATGGGTTATAGTTAACACAATCATGAAATTTGATTCCGCCGAGCCATTTGCTGTCGGACAAAACCGTCGAAGTTGGGCAAAAATCGTTTCCTATAGGTCGCAAACTCGTGAAATTCAAACAATGGGTTAAAACCCATGAAATCATGCCCGAGCTAAAATGGACTAAAGCGGTCAGAAAACTATGGGTTATAACCCATGAAATGGCAATATTTGAACTCCACCTAATTATTTACCATCGAGCCCAATCGTATGAGAAGGGTCAATAATCACATGTTATAACTCATGAAATCATTAGTTTTGAAATCGAGAAAGACACTTTGACATGAGGCATCAAACAGACCAAAATGGTCAGAAATCATACGAACAATAGCTCATGAAATCGTCAGTTTCTACATTTCTGACACACGACCAAAAATGAAGAAAATTGTTAAAATTCATGGGTTACAACTCATGAAATCATCGGTTTTGAATTCGACAAAGATTCCTAGCGTTGGGTCGAAACGAAATGAAACTGACAAAATGTGTTAGAAATCATAGGCTATAGCTCATGAAATTGCAAAATATGTACTCTGCCTAATTGTCTGCACACCGGGCCAAAAAGGGGCGTAAATGGACATGTTACGTGGGTTCTAGTTCACAAAATCGTGAATTTGGACTTCGTCGACTCATTTATCGTCGAACGAAACCATCAAAATTTGGCAAAAATCATTGCCTATAGCTCACGAACTCGTGAAATTCAAACAATGGGTTATAACCCATGAAATCACACCGGGTCAAAACAGTCGGAAAACTATGGGTTATAACTATGAAATCGCGATATTTGAATTCTGCCAAATTATTTGCCGCCGGGCCCATACGCATGCGAAGTGTCAATAATCACGTGTTATAGGTCATTAAATTATCAGTTTTAAATTCGACAAAGATATTTTGACACGGGGCAATGGGGCATCGAACAGACCAAAAAGTTCAAATATCATGGGTTAAGCCCATGAAATTATCGGTTTTGAATTCAGCAAAGATTTCTGACGCCGGGTCGAAATAGACCAAAATTGACAAAAAGTGTTAGAAATCATGGGTTATAGCTCACGAACTCGAGAAATTTGCATTCCACTTTATTGTCCGCACCGGGCCGAAAAGGGTGTAAATGGACCAATTTCGTGGGTTAAAGCTCGCAAAATCGTGAAATTTGACTCTGTCGAGTCATTTATCATCGGGCTAAACCATCTAAGTTGGGCAAAAATTGTTTCATATAGCTCACGAACTCGTGAAATTCGAACAGTAGGTTATAACCCATGAAATCGCGCCGGGGTCAAAACGGACCCAAACAGTCAGAAAACATGGGTTATTACCCATTAAATCGCAATATTTTCACCCCGTCTAATAATTTTCCGTCGGTCGCAAATGCACGAGAAGGGTCAATAATCACATGTTATAGCTCATAAAATCATCGGTTTTGAATTCGGCAAAGATATTTTGACACGGCGTGTCGAACATACCAAAATGGTCAAAAATCATGCGGACTATTTCTCCTGAAATCGCCGGTTTCGACATTTCCGACACCCGGCCGGAACAAAAGAAAATGGTCAAATTTCATGGGTTACAGTTCATGAAATCATCGATTTTGAATTCATCCAAGATTTTTGGCGCTTGGTCAAAACGGACCGAAACTAACAAAATGTGTCAAAAATCATGGGTTATAGCTCATAAAATCACAAAATATGCACTCCACCTAATTGTCTATGTCAGGCCGAGAAGGGGCGTAAATGGACGAATTTTGTGGGTTATAGCACACGAAATCGTGAAATTTGACTCCGCCGAGTCATTTTTCGCTGGACAAAACCATCAAAGTTGGGCAAAAGTCATTGCCTATAGCTCACGAACTCATGAAATTCGAACAATGGGTTATATCCCATGCAATCGTGCCTGTGTCAAAACGGACTGAAACGGTCGAAAAAACTTGGGTTATAACCCATGAAATCGTGATATTTGAACTCCACCTACTTATTTGCCGCTGGGCCCAAAAGCACGAGAAGGGTCACTAATCATGTGTTATAGATCATGAAATTTTTAGTTTTGAATTCTGCGAAGATATTTCGACATTGGGCGTCACACAGACCAAAATGGTCAAAAATCGTACATACAATAGCTCAAGAAATCGTCGGTTTTGACATTTTCGACACTCGATCGAAATAGAAGATAATGGTCAAAATTCATGGGTTACAGCTTATGAAATCGTCGGCTTTGAATTTAACAAAGATTTCTGGATCGAAACGAGCCGAAATGGGCCAAAACAGACAAAATGTGTCAGAAATCATGGGTTATGACTACCAAATTCACGAAATATGCACTGCACCTAATTACTTGCACCGTGCCAAAAAGTGGCGTAAATGGACAAATTATATGGGTTATAGCTCACGAAATTATGAAATTTGACTCCGCTGAGTCATTTGCCTTCCGACAAAGTTGTCGAAGTTGGGCAAAAATCGTTGCCGATAACTCACGAACTTGTGAAATTTGAACAATGGGTTATAGCCCATGATATTGCACCCGGGTTCAAAACAGACCAAAACGGTCAATAAACCATATGTTATAACCGATATAACCGTGATATTTGAACTCAGCCTAATTATTTGCCATTGGGCCCAATCGCACGAGAAGGGGTCAATAATCACGTGTTATAGCTCAAGAAATTATCCGTTTTGAATTCAGCAAAGATATTTTATGGCGGGGCATTGAACAAACCAAAATGGTCAGAAATCATACAGACAATAGCTCCAAAAATCATCGGTTTTGACATTTCCGACACCCAGTCAAAACAGAAGAAAATGGTGAAAATTTATGGGTTACATCTTATGAATTTGTTGGTTTTGTATTCGGCAAAGATTTCTAGAGCCGGTTAGAAATGGACCCAAACTAACAAAATGTGTCAGAAATCATTGGTTATCGCTTATAAAATCACGAAATATGCACTTCGCCTAATTGTCAGCACCGGGATTAAAAGGGACGTAAATGGACAACCTTCGTGGGTTATAGTTAATGAAATCGTGAAATTTGATTCCGCCGAGTCATTTGTTGTCGGACAAAATCGTCGAAGTTGGGCAAAAATCTTTGCCTATAGCTCACAAACTCGTGAAATTCAAACAATGGGTTATAATCCATGAAATCACGCCCGAGCCGAAATGGACCGTAGTGGTCGGAAAACCATGGGTTATAACCCATGAAATGACAATATTTGTACTTCGCCTAATTATTTACCGCCGGGCCGAAACACACGAGAAGGGTCAATAATCACTTGTTATAACTCATGAAATCATCAGTTTTGAAATCGGAAAAGATACTTTGACATGAGGCATCGAACAAACCAAAATGATCAGAAATCGTACGGACAATAGTTCATGAAATCGTCAGTTTCTACATTTTCGACACATGGCTAGAAAAGAAGAAAATTGTTAAAATTCATGGTTTACAGCTCATGAAATCATCTGTTTTGAATTCGGCAAAAATTCCTGATGCTGGGTCAAAACGAACCGAAACTAATAAAATATGTTAGAAATCATAAGCTATAACTCACGAAATTGTGAAATATGAACTCCGTCTAATTGTCTGTACCGGGCAAAAATGGGGCGTAAATAGACATATTTCGTGGGTTATAGCTCACGAAATCGTGAAATTTGAATTCTTCGAGTCAATTGTCGTCGAACGAAACTGTCGAAATTTGGCAAAAACCATTGCCTATAGCTCACGAACTCATGAAATCCGAACAATGTGTTATAACCCATGAGATCGCACCCGGGTCGAAACAGTCAGAAAACTGTGGGTTATATCCATGAAATCACGATATTTGAACTCCACCTAATTGTTTGTCGCCCGGCCAATACGCACGAGAATGGTCAATAATCACGTGTTATAGGTCATAAAATCATCGGTTTTAAATTCGACAAAGTTATTTTGACACGTGGCGTCGAACAGACCAAAATGGTCAAATATCATGGGTTAAAGCGCATAAAATTGTCGGTTTTGAATTCGGTAAAGATTTCTGACGCCAGGTCGAAACGGACTAAAACTGACAAAAAGTGTTAGAAATCATGGGTTATAGATTACGAAATCGCAAAATATGCACTCCGCATTATTGTCTTCACTGAGCTGAAAAGGGGCGTAAATGGGCAAATTTCGTAGGTTATAGCTCATGAAATCGTGAAATTTGACTCTACCGAGTCGTTTGTCGTCGAACTAAACCATCGAAGTTGGGTAAAAATTGTTTCATATAGCTTACAAAATCATGAAATTCTAACAATGGGTTATAACCAATGAAATCAAGCCCGGGTCGAAACGGACCCAAATAGTTGGAAAACATGGGTTATTACCCATTTAATCGCAATATTTTCACTCCGCCTAATAATTTTTCGTCGGGATCAAATGCACGAGAAGGGTCAATAATCACGTGTTATAGCTCATGAAATCATCAGCTTTGAATTCATCAAAGATATTTTGACATTGTTGTAGGCTGTCTAAAAATCACAATAGATAGCTGATCCCCGTCAAACACCGATGATGAAAGTTACAATCTGACGATTTCTAGAAGGTTACAATTTGAAGACTTTAACATAGATCGATAAAAGTTATAAACTGACGACCTTCGCAACAACTGATTAAAGCTCTAATCAACAGCCTTCATAATCAACATTGGGAGTTACAATCTGACAACTCTCATAGTTTCAATGAGCCAAGAAGAAGATTACAAGATGATAGTCTTTACAACACTCTAGCAAAAGAGACTATAAATTGACGGTCTCTTCAAATCTAGACACAGAGCTCACCTATGCGTCTCAGATTCAAAACGCATAGCTCGTGGCTGTGTTCCCAGAACAAAACGCATAGGTCCTCCCTGTGTTACCACACCAAAACGCGGAGGTCCTCCCTATGTGTTAACATTAAAACGCTGGATTTGGACCTACGTTACAACATCAAAACGCCAGAGTTGAACCAGCGTTGCAACATCAAAACGCGGGGTCAGACCCGTGTTTTTTTGTGTTTGACTGGTTCAAACAGAACCTGAACAGTTTTTAAACCTATCTCCACTTAATGAGGTCGGTTACACCCCATTATGAAGAGATTTTAGGGGGGATTACACCCCTTAAACCCTTGAACAGTTTTAGAACTGTTTCCCATGATTTGAGGGCAGTTACACCCTACTTAGGAGCGAAGTAAGGGGGCGGTTACACCCCTTAATCCCCTATAAATATGGGTAAACTCAACTAAGTTCGGGCTAGATCCTTTGTCCTTCAGCTCAGGAGCAAAGAAGAGATTTTGGGTTCGAGCAGAGGGGGTTTGGCTCTCGGTTTGGGCCGACATTTTGGATCCGAGACTTGGCAGGAAAGAAGATCCTTCATCCTTTGGCTAGAGCTTTGGAGATCGGCAACAGGAGCTTCTTCATCTTTGGCTTATAACCGACTTTCGGTTAAATCAACTCTTTCATAGAGTTTCAAACTTGTTCAGAGTTATCAACTCGTTCAGAGTTTCAAACTTGCCATGCAAGTTCTCCACAACGTCAAATCATGAGGAGAAGATATCATTCTAGTGAATCAAGACATTCAAATCGTTAATGTTGAGCAAACTCGACGTGAGCATTCGAGAGAGACACTCTATCGCCACCATGAAGAACCCAGAATTAAACAAAAGGGAGAATCCAGATCAATTCTCCTCTCTTTTGTAATCGGGAATTCAAATTGTAATTAAGATCGAGAGAATACAAGTCAATTTTCTTTTATTCTTTTTACTACAAATTTTCTACCAAACAACAGCGTGTCGAACATACAAAATGGTCAGAAATCATATGGACTGTAGCTCCTGAAATCGTCAGTTCCGACATTTCCGACACCTGACCGAAACAAAAGAAAATGGTCAAATTTCAAGGGTTACAGTTCATGAAATCATTGATTTTGAATTCGACAAAGATTTTTGGTGCTTGGTCAATACGGACCGAAACTGACAAAATGTGTTAGAAATCATGGGTTATAGCTCGCGTAATCGCGAAATATGCACTCCACCTAATTGTCTACGCCGGGCCGAAAAAGGGCGTAAATGGACAAATTTCGTGGGTTATAGCACACGAAATCGTGAAATTTGACTACGCCGAGTCATTTGCCGCTGGACAAAACCATCAAAGTTAGGCAAAAGTCATTGCCTATAGCTTATGAACTCGTGAAATTCGAACAATGGGTTATATCCCATAAAATCGCGCCCGGGTTGAAACGGGCCGAAGCGGTCAGAAAAGAATGGGTTATAACCCATGAAATCGCGATATTTGAACTCCTAGTTATTTGCCGCTGGGCCCAAATAGAGAAGGGTCACTAATCACGTGTTATAGATCATGAAATCACCAGTTTTGAATTCAGCGAAGATATTTTGACACTGGGCGTCACACAGACCAAAATGGTCAAAAATCGTACAGACAATAGCTCAAGAAATTGTCGGTTTTAACATTTTTGACACCCATCCTAAACAGAAGATAATGGTCAAAATTCATGGATTACAGCTCATAAAATCATCGGATTTGAATTTAACAAAGATTTCAGGATCAAAACGGGCCGAAACTGACGAAAAGTGTTAGAAATCATGGGTTATAGCTACTAAAATCACGAAACATGCACTGCGCCTAATTGCCTGCACCGGGCCAAAAAGGGGCATATATGGACAAATTACGTGGGTAGCTCACGAAATCGTGAAATTTGACTCCGCCGAGTCATTTGCCTTCCGACGAAGTTGTCGAAGTTGGGCAAAAATCATTGTCGATAGCTCACGAACTCATGAAATTCAAACAATGGGTATAGCCCATTATATTGCACCTGAGTTCGAACAGACCAAAACAGTCAAGAAACCATAGGTTATAACCCATGAAATCGTGATATTCGAACTCCGCCTAATTATTTGCCACTGGGCCCAATCACACGAGAAGGGTCAATAATCACGTGTTATAGCTCATAAAATTATTTGTTTTGGATCCAGCAAAGATATTTTGTGGGGCATTGAACAGACCAAAATGGTCAGAAGTAGACCGAAATGATCAATAATCACGTGTTATAACTCATGAAATCATCCATTTTGAAATCAGAAAAGATACTTTGACTTGAGGCATCGAACAGACCAAAATGGTTAGAAATCGTACGAACAATATCTCATGAAATCGTCATTTTCTACATTTCTGACACACGGCCAAAAAAGAAGAAAATTGTTAAAATTCATGGGTTACAGCTCATGAAATCGTCAGTTTTGAATTCGACAAAGATTCATGGCGCTGGGTCGAAGCGAACCGAAACTGACAAAATGTGTTAGAAATCATAAGCTATAGCTGACGAAATTGCAAAATATGCACTCTGCCTAATTGTTTGCACCGGGCCAAAAAGGGGCGTAAATGGACATGTTACGTGGGTTATAGCTCACGAAATCGTGAAATTGGACTTCACCGAGTCATTTTTTGTTGAACAAAACCGTCAAAATTTAGCAAAAATCATTGCCTATAGCTTACGAACTCGTGAAATTCAAACAATGGGTTATAACCCATGAAATCGCACCCGGGTCGAAACAGTCGAAAAATTATGGGTTACAACCATGAAATCGTGATATTTGAATTTTGCCAAATTATTTGCCGTCGGGCCCATACGCACGAGAAGGGTCAATAATCACGTGTTACAGGTCATGAAATTATCAGTTTTAAATTCGATAAAAATATTTTGACACGGGGCATCGAACAGACCAAGATGGTCAAATATCATGGGTTACAGCCCATGAAATTGTCGGTTTTGATTTCAGCAAATATTTCTGACGCCGGGTTGAAACGAACCAAAACTGACAAAAAGTATCAGAAATTATGGGTTATAGCTCACAAACTCGCGAAATATGCATTCTGCCTTATTTTCTGTACCGAATCGAAAAGAGGCGTAAATGGACAAATTTCGTTTATCATCTGACTAAACCGTCGAAGTTAGGCAAAGATCATTTCATATAGCTCACGAATGTGTGAAATTCGAATAATGAGTTATAACCCATGAAATCACGCCCCGGTCGAAACGGACCCAAACAGTCAGAAAACATGGGTTATTACCCAATAAATCGCATTATTTTCACTCCGCCTAATAATTTTCCGTCGGATCCAAATGCACGAGAAGGGTCAATAATCACGTGTTATAGTTCATGAAATCATCAGTTTTGAATTCGGCAAAGATATTTTGACACGGTGTGTCGAACATACCAAAAGGGTCAGAAATCATGCGGACGGTAGCTCCTAAAATCGTCAGTTTTGACATTTCCAACACCCGGCTGAAACAAAAGAAAATGGTCAAATTTTATAGGTTACAGTTCTTGAAATCATCGAATTTGAATTCAGTAATGATTTTTTTGCGTTTGATCGAAACGGACCAAAACTGACAAAATATGTCAAAAATTATGGGTTATAGCACACGAAATCGCAAAATATGCACTCCACCTAATTGTCTATGATGGACCGAAAAGGGACGTAAATGGACAAATTTCATGGGTTAAAGCACACGAAATCATGAAATTTGACTCCGTCGAGTCATTTGCCGCTAGACAAAACCATCAAAGTTGGGCAAAAGTCGTCGCTTATAGCTCACAAACTCGTGAAATTCGAACAATGGATTATATCCTATGAAATCGCGTCCGTGTTGAAACGGACTGAAACGGTCGGGAAAACATGGGTTATAACCCATGAAATCGCGATATTTGAACTCCACCTATTTATTTGGCGCTGGGCCCAAAAGCACGAGAAGGGTCACTAATCACGTGTTATAGATCATGAAATCATCAGTTTTGAATTCTGCGAAGATATTTTGACACTGGGCGTTACACAGACCAAAATTGACAAAAAACGTACAGACAATAGCTCAAGAAATCGTCGGTTTTGACATTTTCAACACCTAGTTAAAACAGAAGATAATGGTCAAAATTTATGGGTTACAGCTCTTGAAATCGTCGCCTTTGAATTTGACAAAGATTTCTGGATCGAAACGGGACGAAACTGACAAAATGTGTCAGAAATCATGGGTTATGGCTACCAAATTCACGAAATACACATTACGCCTAATTACCTGCATCGGGCCAAAAAGGGGCGTAAATGGACAAATTACGTTGGTTATATAGCTCATGAAATCGTGAAATTTGACTCCGCTGAGTCATTTACCTTCTGTCGAAGTTGTCGAAGTTGGGCAAAAATCGTTACCGATAGCTCACGAACTCGTGAAATTCGAACAATGGGTTGTAGCCCATGACATTGCGCCCGGGTTTGAAATAGACCAAAACGGTCAATAAATCATAGGTTATAACCCATGAAATCATGATATTTGAACTCCGCCTAATTATTTGTCATTGGGCCCAATCGCACGAGAAGGGTCAATAATCACATGTTATAGCTCACGAAATTATCCATTTTGAATTCAACAAAGATATTTTGCGACGGGGCATTGAACAGACCAAAATGGTCAGAAATCATACGGACAATAGCTCCGGAAATCTTCGATTTTTACATTTCTGACACCCGGTCGAAACAGAAGAAAATGGTCAAAATTCATGGGTTACTGCTCACGAATTTGTCACTTTTGTATTCGGCAAAGATTTCTAAAGTCGGTTAGAAACGGACCAAAACTAACAAAATGTGTCAGAAATCATTGGTTGTCGCTCATAAAATCGCAAAATATGCACTTCGCCTGATTGTCTGCACCCGGCTGAAAAGGGACGTAAATGGACAACCTTCGTGGGTTATAGTTAACAAAATCATGAAATTTGATTTCGTCGATCCATTTGTTGTCGGACAAAACCGTCGAAGTTGGGCAAAAATCGTTGCCTATAGCTCACAAACTCGTGAAATTCAAACAATGAGTTATAACCCATGAAATCACGCTCGAGTCGAAACGGACCGAAGCGGTTGGAAAACCATGGGTATATAACCCATGAAATGGCAATATTTGAACTCCGCCTAATTATTTACCGCTAGGCCCAAACGCACGAGAAGGGTTAATAATCAAGTGTTATAACTCTTGAAATCATCAGTTTTGAAATCGAAAAACATACTTTGACATGAGGCATCGAACAGACCAAAATGGTCAGAAATCGTTCGGACAATAGTTCATGAAAACGTCAGTTTCTACATTTCCGACACACGGCCAAAAAAGAAGAAAATTGTTAAAATTCATGGGTTAGAGCTCATGAAATCATCGGTTTTGAATTCGACAAAGATTCCTTATGCCGGTTCGAAACGAACTGAAACTAAAAATGTGTTAGAAATCACAAGCTATAGCTCACGAAATCATGAAATATGCACTCCACTTAATTGTCTACATCGGGCCAAAATGGAGTGTAAATAGACATGTTTCATGGGTTATAGCTCACGAAATCGTGAAATTTGACTTCTTCGAGTCATTTGTCGTCGAACGAAACCGTCAAAATTTGGCAATAATCATTGCCTATAGCTCACGAACTCGTGAAATTCGAACAATGGGTTATAACCCATGAAATCACACCCGGGTTAAAACAGTCAGAAAACTATGGGTTATAACCATGAAATCGTGATATTCGAATATTCGAACTCCACCTAATTATTTTCCGCTGGGCCAATACGCACGAGAAGGGTCAATAATCACGTGTTATAGATCATGAAATCATCGGTGTTAAATTCAACAAAGTTATTTTGACACGGGGCGCCGAACTGATCAAAATAGTCAGATATCATGGGTTATAGCGCATAAAATTGTCGGGTTTGAATTCGGCAAAGATTTCTGACGCCGGGTCGAAATGGGCTGAAACTGACAAAAAATGTCAGAAATCGTAGGTTATAGATCACGAAATCACGAAATATGCACTCCACCTTATTGTCTGCACCTGGCCAAAAAGGGGCATAAATGGATAAATTTCGTGGGTTGCTCACGAAATCATGAAATTCGAACAATGGGTTACAACTAATGAAATCGTGCCCGGGTCAAAACAAACCCAAATTGTCAGAAAACATGGGTTATTACCCATTTAATCGCAATATTTTCACTCCGCCTAATAATTTTTCGTCGGGCCCAAATGCACGAGAAGGGTCAATAATCACGTGTTATAACTCATGAAATCATCGGTTTTGAATTCGGCAAAGATATTTAGACACGGCGTGTTAATATACCAAAATGGTCAAAAATCGTGTGGACGGTAGCTCCTGAAATCGTCGGTTCCGATATTTCCAACACTCGGCCAAAACAAAAGAAAATGGTGAAATTTCTTAGGTTACAGTTCATGAAATCATCGATTTTGAATTCGACAAAGATATTATGTGCTTGGTCAATACGAACTCGTGAAATTCGAACAATGAGTTATAGCCCATGATATTGCGCCCGGGTTCAAAACAGACTAAAACAGTCCATAAACCATAGGTTATAACCTATGAAATCGCGATATTTAAACTCCGCCTAATTATTTGCCACTGGGCCCAATCGTACGAGAAGGTGTCAATAATCACGTGTTATAGCTCATGAAATTATTCGTTTTGAATTAAGCAAATATATTTTGTGACGGGGCATTGAACAAACAAAAATGGTCAGAAATCATACGGACAATAGCTCGGAAAATTGTCGATTTTGACAATTCTGACACCCGGTTGAAACAGAAGAAAATGTCAAAATTCATGGGTTACAGCTCATGAATTCGTCGGTTTTGTATTCGACAAAGATTTCTAGAGCCGGTTAGAAACGGATCGAAACTAACAAAATGTGTCAGAAATAATTGGTTATCGCTCACAAAATCACGAACTATGCACTCCGCCTAATTGTCTGCACCGGGCTGAAAAGAGACGTAAATGGACAACCTTCGTGGGTTATACTTAACGAAATCGTGAAATTTGATTCTGTCGAGTCATTTGCTGTCGGACAAAACCGTCGAAGTTGGGCAAAAATTGTTGCCTATAGCTCACAAACTCGTGAAATTCAAACAATGGGTTATGACCCATGAAATCACGCCCGAGTCGAAATGGACCGAAGCGGTCGGAAAACCATGGGTTATAACCCATGAAATGGCAATATTTGAACTCCGCCTAATTATTTACGTCGGGCCTAAACACACAAGAAGGGTCAATAATCACATGTTATAAATCATGAAATCATCAGTTTTGAAATCAGAAAAGATACTTTGACACGAGGCATCGAACAGACCAAAATGGTCAGAAATCATATGAACAATAATTCATGAAATCGTCTGTTTCTACATTTCCGATACACGGCCAAAAAAGAAGAAATTTGTTAAAATTCATGGGTTACAGCTCATGAAATCGTCGGTTTTGAATTCGATAAAGATTCCTGGCGCTGGGTCGAAACGAACCAAAACTGACAAAATGTGTTAGAAATCATAAGCTATAGCTCACAAAATCATGAAATATACACTCCACCTAATTGTCTCCACCGGGCTAAAATGGGGCGTAAATAGACATGTTTCCTGGGTTATAGCTCACGAAATCGTGAAATTTGACTTCTTCGAGTCATTTGTCGTCGAACGAAACCGTCAAAATTTGGCAAAACTCATGCCTATAGCTCACGAACTCGTGAAATTTGAACAATGTGTTATAACCCATGAAATCGCACTCGGGTCAAAATAGTCAGAAAACTATGGGTTATAACCATGAAATCGTGATATTTGAACTCCGCCTAATTATTTTCCGGAGGGCCCATACACACGAGAAGGGTCAATAATCACGTGTTATAGGTCATGAAATCATCGGTTTTAAATTCGACAAAGATATTTTAACACGGGGCATCGAAGACCAAAATGGTCAAATATCATAGGTTACAGCGCATAAAATTGTTAGTTTTGAATTCAGTAAAGATTTCTGATGCCGGGTCGAAACAGACCAAAATTGACAAAAAGTGTCAGAAATCATGAGTTATAGATCATGAAATCGTGAAATATGCACTCCGCCTTAATGTCTTCATCGGGCCGAAAAGGGGAGTAAATGGACAAATTTCGTGGGTTATAGCTCACGAAATCGTGAAATTTGACTTCACCGAGTCATTTGCCGCTAGAGAAAACCATCAAAGTTGGGCAAAAGTGGTTGCCTATGATATTGCGCCCGAGTTTGAAACAGACCAAAACGGTCAATAAACCATAGGTTATAACCTATGAAATCGAGATATTTGAACTCCGCCTAATTATTTGCCACTGGGCCCAATCGCACGAGAAGGGGTCAATAATCACGTGTTATACCTCATGAAATTATCCGTTTTGAATTCAGCAAATATATTTTGTGACAGGGCATTGAAAAAACCGAAATGGTCAGAAATCATACGGACAATAGCTCCAGAAATCGTCGGTTTTGACGTTTCCGACACCCGGTCGAAACAGAAGAAAATGATCAAAATTCATGGGTTACAGATCATTAATTCGTCAGTTTTGTATTCGGCAAAGTTTTCTAGAGCCGGTTAGAAATGGACCGAAACTAACAAAATGTGTCAGAAATCATTGGTTATCGCTGATAAAATCACGAAATATGCACTTCGCCTAATTGTCTGCATCGGGATGAAAAGGGACGTAAATGGACAACCTTCGTGGGTTATAGTTAACGAAATCGTAAAATTTGATTCCGCCGAGTCATTTGCTGTCGGACAAAATCGTCGAAGTTGGGCAAAATTCATTGCCTATAGCTCACAAACTCATGAAATTCAAATAATGGATTATGACCCACGAAATCACGCCCGAGTCGAAACGGATCGAAGCGGTCGGAAAACCATGTTTATAACCCATGAAATGGCAATATTTGAACTCCGCCTAATTATTTACCGCCGCGCCCAAACGTACAAGAAGGGTTAATAATCACGTGTTATAACTCATGAAATCATCAGTTTTGAAATCGGAGAAGATACTTTGACACGAGGCATCAAACAGACCAAAATAGTCAGAAATCAAACGGACAATAGTTCATGAAATCGTCAGTTTCTACATTTCTGATACACGGCCAAAAAAAGAAGAAAATTGTTAAAATTCATGGGTTACAGCTCATGAAATCATCGGTTTTGAATTTGATAAAGATTCCTTGCGCTGGGTCGAAACGAACCAAAACTGACAAAATATGTTAGAAATCATAAGCTATATCTCACAAAATTGTGAAATATACACTCCACCTAATTGTCTGCACCAGGTCAGAATGGGGCGTAAATAGACATGTTTCGTGGGTTATAGCTCATGAAATCGTGAAATTTGACCTCTTTGAGTCTTTTGTCGTCGAACGAAACCGACAAAATTTGGCAAAAATCATTACCTATAGCTCACGAACTCATGAAATTTGAATAATGGGTTATAACCCTTGAAATCGTACCCGGGTCGAAACAGTCAGAAAACTATGGGTTATAACCATGAAATCGCAATATTTGAACTTCGCCTAATTATTTGTCGTCGGGCCCATGCACAAGAGAAGGGTTAATAATAACGTGTTATAGGTCATGAAATCATTGGTTTTAAATTCGACAAAGATATTTTGACACGGGGCGTCGAACAGACCAAAATGGTCAAATATAATGGGTTACAACGCATTAAATTGTTGATTTTGAATTCGGCAAAGATTTCTGACGCCGGGTCGAAACGGACCGAAACTGATAAAAAGTGTCAGAAATCATGGGTTATAGATCACAAAATTGTGAAATATGTATGTTCGCGGGAAAATTGCTTTCTTCATTGAATTCATTGTTCTCTCGAGTAGCTATTTTTCGATTACAAAAGATCCGGTCTTTTTATAAGATCCGGTTACAATGAAATCAAAGAAAAAATAAAAATTACAACTTTCCTTATTTGTCGAACAAATCGCAAGATCCTGTTTTGCGGTCTCTTGCTTTTGTGGGTTCTTTGCCTACGCCGGGGTTAATCCGTGGACCACCGCGCGATCTCGATCCGGTCGGATCTACACGATATGACGGGTGCTATTTCACGAAGAAAATAACAGCCGGGGGTACTATTTCACCAAGGAAATAATAGCCCGAAGTAATCGAAATCGACCAAGCGAAATCGATACTCTTCTCGGGATCAAAAACCAAGTTTTGATCCGGAGGATGATCGTGTAGATCTCAGATCCGATCCCTCTCGAACTCCTGCCTTATTTGACGTGGATGATCGCCGAGCACCGGATCTGAAAGTTCAAGTCTTCAAGCTTCAAAAAACTCTGAGGTTCAGATCTGAATTCAGCAGAGCTTCGCCTCCAAAAAATTCCCACCTCTCAAAAATGAGCCCTCAAGTCCTATTTATAGGCATCAGGACTGTGCCTTGGCCCAGGTGGCCGAGGCACCGAGCCACCAAAAGGTGGCCGAGGCACCGAGCCACCTCCTGGTGGCTCGCCGAGCCACTAAGTGGTGGCTTGGCCACCGAGCCACCTTGGTGGCTTGCCGAGCCACCAAGTGGTGGCTCGGCCACCGAGCCACCTAGAGGTGGCTCGGTTGCCGAGCCACCTTGGTGACTTGGCTTTTGCCGAGCCTTCCAAGTGTTTGGTGTTTTGCCTCTTCGCCCGTTTTCCGATTTTACAGTTAATCCGAACCTCATTGTTGATCTGGACTCTGATTTGTTGATCTGAATCCTGATTTGGCAGTCCGGATCCTGATTTGGCAGTAAATCCTGATTTGAGTTCGGATCCGATCTTGATTTGATCTTGATTCGTTCGAGTCCGTTCCCGATCTTGATTGATGTGGTGGACTCTAGGGTTGGATGATTCGTTGATTCATCGACCCGTTAGCTTGATTAGGTACGCGATTGGAAGTATTCCGTTGTTTGCGTGCGATTCGTTAAACTCGTTGCCTCGTTAATCCGCTTCGTTGCGTCTCACTTGGCTTCGGTGTTGTGGTTTAACGATCATTCTAGGATTCATCGCCCGATGGTTTGTTGGTTTGTCGAATCACCGTGTCGAGCTGTGTTAAGGGACCTATAAGCAGTTTTATACGCCTACAATGTACTCCGTCTTATTGTCTGCACCAGGCCGAAAAGGGGCGTAAATGGACAAATTTCGTGGGTTGTAGCTCACGAAATCATGAAATTTGACTCTACCGAGTCGTTTGTAGTCGGACTAAACCGTCGATGTTGTGTAAAAATTGTTTCATATAGCTCACAAATTCATGAAATTCAAACAATGGGTTATAACCAATGAAATCGCGCCTGGGTCGAAACAGACCCAAATAGTTGGAAAACATGGGTTATTACCCATTTAATCGTAATATTTTCACTCCGGCTAATAATTTTTCGTCGCGCTCAAATGCATGAGAAGGGTCAATAATCACGTGTTATAGCACATGAAATTATTGGTTTTGAATTCGGCAAAGACATTTTGACACGGCGTGTCGAACATAGTAAAATGGCCAGAAATCCTACGGACGGTAGCTCATGAAATCGTCGGTTTCGGCATTTCCGACACTCGGCTGAAACAAAAAAGGCTAAATTTAATGGGTTACAGTTCATGAAATCATCGATTTTGAATTCGACAAAGACTTTTGGCGCTTGGTCAAAACGGATCGAAACTAACAAAATGTGTCAAAAATCATGGGTTATAGCTCACGAAAATATGCACTCCACCTAATTATCTATGTCGGGCCGAAAATGGGCGTAAATGGACAAATTTCGCGGGTTATAGCACACGAAATCGTGAAATTTGACTCCGCCAAGTCATTTGCCGCTGGACAAAACTATCAAAGTTGGGCAAATATCGTTTCTTATAGCTCACGAAGTCGTGAAATTCGAACAATGGGTTATATCCCATGAAATCGCGCCCTGGTCAAAACGAACTAAAACGGTCGGAAAAACATGGGTTATAACCCATGAAATCGTGATATTTGAACTCCACCTACTTATTTGTCGCTGGGCCCAAAAGCACGAGAAGGGTCACTAATCACGTGTTATAGATCATGAAATCATCGGTTTTGAATTCTGCGAAGGTATTTTAACACTGGGCATCACACAGACCTAAATGGTCAAAAATCGTACAGACAATAGCTTAAGAAATCTTCGGTTTTGACATTTTTGACACCCGGTCAAAACTGAAGATAATGGTCAAAATTCATGGGTTACAGCTCATGAAATCGTCGGCTTTGAATTTGACAAAGATTTCTAGATTAAAACGAGCCGAAATGGGCCGAGACTAACAAAATGTGTCAAAAATCATGGGTTATGGCTACCAAAATCATGAAATATGCACTGCGCCTAATTGCCTGCACCGGGCCAAAAAAGGGCGTAAATAGACAAATTACGTGGGTTATGGCTCACGAAATCGTGAAATTTGACTCCGCTGAGGTTTTTGCCTTCCGACGAAGTTGTCGAAGTTGGGAAAAAATCATTGCCGATAGCTCACGAACTCGTGAAATTCGAACATTGGGTTATAGCCCATGATATTGCACCCGGGTTCGAAACAGACCAAAATAGTCAATAAACCATAGGTTATAACCAATGAAATCGCGATATTTGAACTCCGCCTAATTATTTGCCACTGGGCCCAATCGCACGAGAATGGTCAATAATCATGTGTTAGAGCTCATGAAATTTTCTGTTTTGAATTTAGTAAAGATATTTTGTGACGGGGTATTGAACAAACAAAAATAGTCAGAAACAGTACAAAATGGTCAAAATTTATGGGTTACATCTAATGAATTCATCGGTTTTGTATTCGCAAAGATTTCTGGAGCAGTTTAGAAACAGACCGAAACTAACAAAATGTGTCAGAAATCATTGGTTATCGCTCACAAAATCACGAAATATGCACTCCGCCTAATTGTCTGCACTGGGCTAAAAAGGGACGTAAATGGACAACCTTCATGGGTTATAGTTAACAAAATCTTGAAATTTGATTCCGCCGAGTCATTTGCTGTCGGACAAAACCGTCGAAGTTGGGCAAAAATCATTGCCTATAGCTCACAAACTCGTGAAATTCAAACGATGGGTTATAACCCATGAAATCATGCCCGAGCTGAAATGGACCAAAGCGGTTGGAAAACTATGGGTTATAACCCATGAAATGGCAATATTTGAACTCCGCCTAATTATTTACCACCGGGCCTAAACACACGAGAAGGATCAATAATCACGTGTTATAACTCATGAAATCATCAGTTTTGAAATCGAAAAAGACACTTTGACACGAGGCATCGAACAGACCAAAATGGTCAGAAATCATACGAACAATAGTTCATGAAATCGTCAGTTTCTACATTTCTGACACACGGCCAAAAATGAAGAAAATTGTTAAAATTCATGAGTTACAACTCATGAAATCATCGGTTTTGAATTCGGCAAAGATTCCTAGCATTAGGTCGAAACGAACCGAAACTGACAAAATGTGTTAGAAACCATAGGCTATAGCTCACGAAATCACGAAATATGTACTCTGCCTAATTGTTTGCATCGGGCCAAAAAGGGGCGTAAATGGACATGTTACGTGGGTTCTAGTTCACGAAATCATGAATTTGGACTTCGCCGACTCATTTATCGTCGAATGAAACCATCAAAATTTGGCAAAAATCATTGCCTATAGCTCACGAACTCGTGAAATTCAAACAATGGGTTATAACCCATGAAATCACACCCGGGTCGAAATTGTCGGAAAACTATGGGTTATAACCATGAAATCACGATATTTGAATTCTGCCAAATTATTTGCCGCTAGGCCCATACGCACGAGAAGTTTCAATAATCACGTGTTATAGGTCATTAAATTATCAGTTTTAAATTTGACAAAGATATTTTGACACAGGGCATCAAACAAACCAAAAAGGTCAAATATCATAGGTTAAGCCTATGAAATTGTCCGTTTTGAATTCGGCAAAGATTTCTGACGCCGGGTCGAAACGGACCAAAACTGACAAAAAGTATCAAAAATCATGGGTTATAGCTCACGAACTAGCGAAATATGCATTCCACCTTATTGTTTGCACTGGGCCGAAAATGGGTGTAAATGGACAAATTTCGTGGGTTATAGCTCGCGAAATCGTGAAATTTGACTATGCAGAGTCTTTTCTCATCAGGCTAAACCGTCAAAGTTGGGCAAAATTTGTTTCATATAGCTCACGAACTGATGAAATTCGAACAATGGGTTATAACCCATGAAATCACGCCCGGATCAAAACGGGCCCAAGCAGTCAGAAAACATGGGTTATTACCCATTAAATCGCAATATTTTCACTCCGTCTAATAATTTTTCGTCAGGCCCAAATGCACGACAAGGGTCAATAATCACGTGTTATAGCTCATGAAATCATCGATTTTGAATTCGGCAAAGATATTTTGACACAGCGTGTCGAACATACCAAAATGGTCAGTGTAAAACCCCGTAAATTTAAATATTTTATGATAAATAATGATAAATATGTTATATGATGGAAAATAATATATTTTGATGTTTGAGTATGATAAGAATTTATTTGAGATCAAATTAATTTATATTTATGAATATATGTATGCAAATGCACAAAACATGCACAAAGGCCAAAAGAGTGAAAATCTGGGAATAATGACCAGTTGAGAGTTTTTATATTTAAAACACTGATACAGTCGGAATTTGGAAACGTGTAAAAGACAAAAGTTGTAGGTCTCTTCAATAAATTTCCAAAAAATCTTTGATCACCTCATTCGGAGGTCGGATGAGAAAGTTACAGCCAAAATACCAAAGATAGTTTTCCTAGTCAGACTAGGTTTCCTGGTTCGGATCAAACAAGTTTGTTTTGGGTTTGCCTCTATAAATACCTGTGTTTTTCATGAAAATTCTTTTCTTTTATCATATCTATGAACCCTAGTAGCCACCCTCTCCCCTCAAAAACCCTAGTAGACTACAATAACAATTTTGACTTTTCTGAGCAGTGATACAACATTTGTCGTTTACATGGACACATCATTAGCAGGACTACGAGGTATTTTGATGCAGACCCGGAGGGTATGGCTTATTTCGCGATAGTTTAGGCACATCGTAACAAATATACAGTGCATCCAGGCATAAGGAAAATGTACAAAGATGTTAAGACACTTCTAGAGGAGTTTTTAGGATTTATTTAGTACCCAATTGTGATATTCTAGTGTTGTCCACCCACAGACGGATGGACAAACGAAGAGAGTAAACCAAGTGTCAGAAAACATGTAGCAAACATGTATTATAGACTTGCAGGATAGCTGGGAGGATCATATTCCATTGATTGAGTGTGATTATAATATCATTTATCATAGACTATTGGCATCCCACCGTATGAGGCATAATATGGGAGGCGTTATAGATTGTATATTCATTGGACAAAATTACAAGAAAGTTTATTGCTTAGACAGGAGCTTGTAATGCAGACTACAAAAAAGGTAACAGAGATTCGGGAACTCATTCTTGCAGCACATAGTCGTCGGAAGAGTTATGTAGACCAGAGACGATGATCGTTAGAGTTCTATATTTGGAACTATGCCTTATTGAAAATACCGCAGATGAGTTCAGTGACTCGGTAGACGGGGAAAGTTTACCTTGAGATATATTGGTCCGTTCATGAGAGTTGAATATTTTTGGAGCCGTTTTGTATGGTCTAGATCTTCTAGAATCAATGTCGAGTAGACACAATGTTTTACCATGTTTTAAAAATTTAGAAGTAATTGCACGACGAGGAGTAGCAGAGGGTGATTGATGCACCAGATTTTGAATTTCAGATAGATTTAACTACCGTGGAGATCACGGGTTGCATTCTTACTAGAGAGGACGAGAGGCTTAGAAAGGAAGTAATACCTTAAGTTAAAGTTTAATAGAGATAGAAAAGGGATGAGGAGGCTTCTTGGGAACGTGAGGAGGATATGCGTCGCGACTACCCACAACCGTTCGAGTGGGTAAATTGATTTGGTTATAGCTTATTGATGTTTATGATTTTTGATTGTTCTATATGGTCATATTTATATTTAACGCTAAAAAGGGGTATTAACACTTAGCTCTTAATCATTCGGAATACATGGCATATATATAGGGGGTTTTTTGTTTGGATTTTTTGTCCGACGTACTAGTTCTGTTTAGTTAGGGGTTAAGTGGGAGTATTCGCATTTTAGATTGTTAAGCATAAATATTGCTAGTGAATCATATCTAGGGATTAATGGTACGAGATGTGTACGGAAGGGTTTCCTTGTCTGAATTATTCCCTCTTAATGCTTTCTCATATTATTAATTCCTAAGATACGATTGCGGAATTTTGAGAACGAAATTCTTTTAAGGGGGGGTAGTATGTAAAACCCCGTAAATTTGAATATTTTATGATAAATAATGATAAATATGTTATATGGTGGAAAATAGCATATTTTGATGTTTGAGTATGATAAGAATTGATTTGAGATCAAATTAATGTATATTTGTGAAAATATGTATGCAAATGCACAAAATATGCACAAAGGCCAAAAGAGTGAAAATCTGGGAATAATGACTAGTTGAGAGTTTTTATATTTTATACACTAATACAGTCAAAAATTGGAAAAGTGTAAAAGACCAAAGTTGTAGGTCTCTTCAATATATTTCTAACAAATCTTAGATCACCTCATTCCGAGGTCGTATGAGAAAGTTACAGTCAAAATACCAAAGTTTATTTTCCTAGTCAGACTAGGTTTCCTGGTTCGGGTCAAACAGGTTTGTTTCGGATTTGCCTCTATAAATATCTGTGTTTTTCACAAAAATTCTTTTCTTTTATCATATATATGAACCCTAGTAGACACCCTCTCCCATCAAAAATCCTAGACCTTTTTCTTATGAGTTTGAAGAACTTTGTGAAGCAAAACACCGGCACGAGGGCGAGATCATCGACGTGTAGCGAGGGAGAACGGGTTGTTCATACTCGTGGTTTGCTTGCTGATTGTTTTAGAGGCTTGCACATGAGATTAAGGCATGATCACTTACATCCAAACCCATCCCTATAGTTAAATAACTAGCTTAGAAGTTTAATTTGTGTTTACATGCTTAGATCTTAATCTAATGTGAAAAAGATTAGATTTTTGTTGTTAGATCTTAAACAAATGTTAGATCTACATGTTTTTCTTGCTGTAGCGCTCTGACGCTCTTGTTGTTGTTCTTTTGTTTAAATTGTATCTTTCAGGCAGATCAGAGTTTCGGAGAGCCGCAGGATGACGGAGTTCTAGCATAGTCGCCGTCGCACAGTTTTAGTAGTTAAAGCTCCACTATATAGTTATGTTCAATATTTAGATTTTAGAGTTGTATTCATTTTGTAGAGGCTGAGTGCCTTAGTGAGATTTTATTTGACTCATTGTGTTGAGATGTATTTCTGACTCAGAGATATTTTCATTCTATTTTAGTTGGGCTCATTTGTTGATATACTTCTTCTGTGCATATCTGATTTTGTACTACTTCTATTATTTGCCTGTTTTGTACATTCACCTATTTGTTGTTTTCACTAGAGAGATAGTGATTGTGATGGTGAAACATGTCGTAGCATGGTGTTTGGTGCTTGGCAGGTTTGACAATCCAGGTTTCACCTTAGACTGCAGCCTTGTGTGAACCCTGAGGCGTCACAATCAGAAATCATGCGGACGATATCTCCTAAAATCATCAGTTTTGATATTTCCGACACCCGGCCGAAACAAAAGAAAATGATCAAATTTCATGGGTTACAGTTCATAAAATCACCGACTTTGAATTCAAAAAAGATTTTTGGCACTTGGTCAAAATTGACCGAAACTGACAAAATGTGTCAAAAATCATGGGTTATACCTCATGAAATTACAAAATATGCACTCCACCTAATTGTCTATGCCGGGCCGAGAAGGGGCGTAAATGAACAAATTTTGTGGGTTATAGCACACGAAATCGTGAAATTTGATTCCGCCGAGTTATTTTTCGCTGGACAAAACCATCAAAGTTAGGCAAAAGCTATTGCCTATAGCTCACGAACTCATGAAATTCGAACAATGGGTTATATCCCATGCAATCACACCCGTGTCAAAACGGACTGAAATGGTCGGAAAAACATGGGTTATAACCTATAAAATCGCGATATTTGAACTCCACCTACTTTTTTTCTGCTGGGCCCAAAAGCACGAGAAGGGTCACTAATCACGTGTTATAGATCATGAAATTATCGGTTTTGAATTCTGTGAAGATATTTTGACACTGGGCGTCACACGGACCAAAATGGTCAAAAATCGTACAGACAATAGCTCAAGAAATCGTCGGTTTTGACATTTTTGACACCCATCCTAAACTGAAGATAATGGTCAAAATTCATAGATTACAGCTCGTGAAATCGTCGGATTGGAATTTAACAAAGATTTCTAGATCAAAACGGGCCGAAATGGACAAAAAGTGTCAGAAATCATGGGTTATGGCTACCAAAATCACGAAACATGCACTGCGCCTAATTGCCTACACCGGGCCAAAAAGGGGCATAAATGGACAAATTACGTGGGTTATAGCTCACGAAATTGTGAAATATGACTCCGCTGAGTCATTTGCTTTCCGATGAAGTTGTCGAAGTTGGACAAAAATCGTTGCCAATAGCTCACGAACTCGTGAAATTCGAACAATTGGTTATAGCCTATGATATTGCGCCCGGGTTGAAAACAGACCAAAACGGACAATAAACCATAGGTTATAACTTATGAAATCGTGATATTTGAACTCCGCCTAATTATTTGCCACTGGGCCCAATCGCATGAGAAGGGGTCAATAATCACGTGTTATAGCTCATGAAATTATCCATTTTGAATTCAGCAAAGATATTTTGCGGTGGGGCATTGAACAAACCAACATGGTCAGAAATCATATAGACAATAGCTTAGGAAATCGTCGGTTTAGACATTTCGACACCCAGTCAAAACAGAAGAAAATGGTGAAAATTCATGGGTTACAGCTCATGAATTCGTCGGTTTTGTATTCGGCAAAGATTTCTAGAGCCGGTTAGAAACGGACCCAAACTAACAAAATGTGTCATAAATCATTGGTTATCGCTCATAAAATCGTGAAATATGCACTTCGCCTAATTGCCTGCATCGGGATTAAAAGGGACGTAAATGGACAACCTTCGTGGGTTATAGTTAACGAAATCGTGAAATTTGATTCCGCCGAGTCATTTGTTGTCGGACAAAACCATCGAAGTTGGGCAAAAATCTTTGCCTATAGCTCACAAACTCGTGAAATTCAAACAATGGGTTATAACCCATGAAATCACGCCCGAGCCGAAACGGGCCGTAGTGGTCGGAAAACCATGGGTTATAATCCTTGAAATGGCAATATTTGAACCCCGCCTAATTATTTACCGCCGGGCCCAAACACATGAGAAGGGTCAATAATCACTTGTTATAGCTCATGAAATCATCAGTTTTGAAATCGGAAAAGATACTTTGACACGATGCATCGAACAGACCAAAATGATTAGAAATCGTACGGACAATAGTTCATGAAATCGTCAGTTTCTACATTTGTAATAATCCATCTTTTTTAGTAGCAAATAAAATTTATTAAGTTGGTTAAATATGTAAGGTTTTATATAGGAGGCCCACTTGTTTTGGGAAAAAAATAAACAAATTTCTTAAAGGCCCATTAGTGTTAAGCCCATAAATGTATAACTCCATCTTCCCCTTTGATTTGTTTTCACGTGTGATATATGAGAGAGATATTTTTGGAAACGAAAAATTTTTTTGGCTCGCGGACCAACCGCGAGCCACAAACTCGCAGAGGGGGGTACAGTGGGTGGGCCCCACAGCAGGCTGGAGCCCACCCACCCTACCCCACTCTTGCGAGTTGTGGCTCGCGGTTGGACCGCGAGCCAAGAAGCAGAATTGTTTTGGAAAATATCTCCCACATTTAATCAAAAAATAAAATAAAATAAAATAAAATAAAAACCCATCCTAGAAATCCTAACAAACCCACTAATCCCTCTCCTCAAATCTCTCACCAAACTTCTCCTTATCTCTTCACTAAACAAATTCATCCACTAATCTCTCCCTTTTAAACCTCTTTCAATTTTTGTCTCACGGGAAAAGAGAGAACACATTACTCACAAGGGGAGAGAGAGAGAGAGAGAGAAAGAAAGAAAGAAAGGAATGAAGATCTTTGTTTAGATAGGAAACAAGAGAGAAGGAAGGGGGAACTCTTTCAATCTGTCTTTAGAAATTGGTATCTTTTAGATCTAATACGCAGGCAAGCATTTCCTTATCCTTCCACTCTTTTAATTGTTCATGATTGTCTTTTTTTTTTCATAATCGGCAAGTGTTCATCTCATTGTTTGTTTTACAAATTTTAGAAATTTCATTTCTTCAAACTCTATTTCACCCTTTTGTTTGATCTTGATCATTATCCTCAAAGATTGGTTATTTACTCCTCCATCATTAAATTCATAAATTAGCATTTTTGTTACCTGCTCGTTCTTTCTCGTTTCCCTCTTGTGAATAATTTATTCAAGGACTGATTTAAAACTGTTCAACTATAGATTTTTAGAGTGGGCTGCAGAAAATTATTCAAACCACAGAACAACTGTTAAGAGTCCACAATAAGACTTTAGTCAAACTCTATAATGTAAGGTTTATGAAATGTACATGAACAAATAATCTGCATAGTTTTTTTTTGTCCGTCTAGTAAGTTTGTTAATATTCATTTTGTATGTTGTGAGCCTTCAGCAAATCTTTGACTGGTCTCAGTTTGATCAATCATATTGATCAATCATATATTTGCACTTATATACCTGAGAATCATCTTAAATTAATTAGCCATACGTGTAGACCAGGCGTGTGTATTAAGAACTCTCTGAACCAAGAATTGTTTTCAGATTTATCCTATATTCCTTCAACTCTTTTATTATACAGGATTTCCTTATCTAATTACTAGGATTTCTTTCTCGAAAAATCAAGACAAAGAGTTTGTAGTTAAATTTTGTTACGTAAGCATATTATGATTAGAATAATCACACTAGTAGTAGCACGTACGCAAAGAATAGTATGATTGATTTCAAATGTGTGTTAGTTGCTCCTAGAATTTGTTTTTATACTGCACATTAGTCTACAGGTTTTATTAGGCTATGGGAATTTTACAAGCTGGTTCCTAGTTGGTATGAGTTTAATTTCATAACTAAGAAGATACTTCCTACTGCCAGCTAGTTTTTAGGATTTAAAGCTGGCACATGTGCCTAATTTCACAACTAGAAATAAAGATCTTATCGGTTTCTATAAGCTACAGACTCACCTTTGAAGAGAAATCAACTCTTATAAGATATACTTGATATCCCACTCTTAGATGGGGAGGGAGCAACAACAATTCAAATATATTATTGGAGATGGAACTGATATTATGTTGGCACTTCTTATCAACGTTATACACCTATGGATGATTGTTTAGTCAGGCAACTTTTTGTGAGCTTTCATGGAAGTAATAGATATAACTATTGAATATGATACTTAGTTAAATTGGAGAATGCATTATTCCAGAGCAGACACTTATCATTCCTAATATTTCCATTGACCATTCACTTGAGGCATGTTTGATCTTTTATGTCACTCATGTTTGAGGAATCAACCCTAACGCTCTGAATATTTCTTATTAGGTGTGTACTGTGTTTGACATGCTTGACTTTATGAAAAAATGGTTGCTTGATCACTTAGTTGCCATCCAATAGGAGAAACTGTGCATGAAGACGACTCCTGTTAAAAATATAATTTATAAGCGTGTTTTCGTAGCATGGCTATGATCTCGATATCGATATCCCGATATGAGATTTTTCCTTGGCTATTACTATTATAGCATCGACTAGACGATGCACCCATCTTGATTAGACATATTCTGGGTCACGGTTATTTTCATAGTTTTACAGAAGTCGTTCCACGGTAACTCTGTGGTTAGTGCACAACATTTCATGCACAGTCACTTAAATTAAATCAACAAACATGAGGTTTATAAATGGGAATTAGACGGAGAATATAACATGTATATAAACGGGTACATGCACATTCCTGATATCTTGAGTTATATATACATGGGCCAAAGGGCCAATACTTGACTTGAAGCCGTGTTCCCGGGATGATTTACGGGGAACCGATTTATATACATGAAAATATTCTTCTCTAATTCAAATAACATGTAAAATAAGAATAATGTGTTTATATGCTTTGTGATAGATTTGGCATGCACGGTATGACCTGGATGAAGTATGGGTGATGTATATTTATATTATTTGTGTATAGAATTTTGGGAGTTGATATTTAGCGATTTACAATTTGAGATATATGGTATATACGAGAGTTTTCTTGTTTGGATTATTCTCTCGACGTACTCATCTCGTGTTGTGGGTTTCTAAATCTTAACTCTTTTTAGTATAGGGTATAAGATATGTGCTTTGTGGTAGATCTTGTTTGATATCCATGTTTAAAAATTTCCTTTATCATCTTTAATTGAGTTTCCATCTTGCTTTATACCTGCCACATACACTTACACATGCACAATTTCCTCATTTTGCATGCTTGCTGGGAGTTTTCTGACTCCCCTGGGGTTTGATGCCCCAGACTCGGGAATTGTTCTTTCTTCGCAGGACCAAGAGTACTTTAAGGATTAAGACCAACGGCAGTGAACACCTTCTCTCCCTTCTCTCTCTTAGCTTCTGTTATTTACGCTTTCTTATAATCACTTGTGATACTTCAGACTAAGATGTATTTTCCTCTGTACTACTTTGAATAGTTATGGACATATAAGAGAACTTGTATTTTTAGAGATGTATGTATATATCTATTGTCCTTGTTATCTTAGTTACATGCTCTATGTAGTAGTTTTTTAGCATAATATCTGTATAAAGGATGATCCAGAGGCATGAATGTGACCGTATGGTTACATTGCTAGCTGAGTCACGTCCCACACTTTCACGTTTTGGAACCAGGGCGTGACAACATTTTTGACACACTGCTAAAAAAGAAGAAAATTGTTAAAATTCATGGTTTACAGCTCATGAAATCATCTGTTTTGAATTCGGCAAAGATTCCTGGCGCCGGGTCAAAACGAACCGAAACTGATAAAATGTGTTAGAAATCATAAGCTATAGCTCACAAAATCGTGAAATATGCACTCCGCCTAATTGTCTGTACCGCGCCAAAATGGGGCGTAAATAGACATGTTTCGTGGGTTATAGCTCACGAAATCATGAAATTTGAATTCTTCGAGTTAATTGTCGTCGAACGAAACCGTCGAAATTTGGCAAAAATCATTGCCTATAGCTTACGAACTCATAAAATTCGAACAATGAGTTATAACCCATGAAATTGCACCCGGGTTGAAGCAGTCAGAAAACTATGGGTTATAACCATGAAATCGCGATATTTGAACTCGCCTAATTATTTGCCGCCGTGCCAATACACACGAGAAGGGTCAATAATCACGTGTTATAGGTCATGAAATCATCGGTTTTAAATTCGACAAAGATATTTTTACACGGGGCGTCGAACAGACCAAAATGGTCAAACATAATGGGTTAAAGTGCATAAAATTGTCGGTTTTGAATTCGACAAAGATTTCTGACATCGGGTCGAAACGGACTTAAACTAACAAAAAGTGTCAGAAATCATGGGTTATAGATCACGAAATCTTGAAATATGCACTCCTCCTTATTGTCTGCACCGGGCCGAAAAGGGGCGTAAATGGACAAATTTCGTGGGTTGTAGCTCACGAAATCGTGAAATTTAACTCTACTGAGCCGTTTGTTGTCGAACTAAACCATCGAAGTTGGGTAAAAATGGTTTCATATATCTCACAAACTCGAGAAATTCAAACAATGGGCTATAACCAGTGAAATCGCACCCGAGTCGAAACGGACCCAAATAGTTGGAAAACATGGGTTATTACCCATTTAATTGCAATATTTTCACTCCGCCCAATAATTTTTCGCCGGGCCCAAATGCACGAGAAGGGTCAATAATCACGTGTTATAGCTCATGAAATCATCGGCTTTGAATTTGGGAAAGATATTTTGACATGGCGTGTCGAACATACCAAAATGGTCAGAAATCGCGTGGACGGTAGCTCCTGAAATCGTCGGTTCTGTCATTTTCGACACCCGGCGAAACAAAAGAAAATGATCAAATTTCTTGGATTACAGTTCATGAAATCATCGATTTTGAATTCGGCAAAGATATTTGGGACTTGGTCAATACGGACCGAAACTGACAAAATGTGTCAAAAATCATGGGTTATATAGCTCATGAAATCACAAAATATGCACTCCACCTAATTGTCTATGCCGAGCCAAGAAGGGGTGTAAATAGACAAATTTTGTGGGTTATAGCACATGAAATCGTGAAATTTGACTCCACCGAGTCATTTTTCGCTGGACAAAACCATCAAAGTTGGGAAAAAGTCATTGCCTATAGCTCACGAACTCATGAAATTCGAACAATGGGTTATATCCCATGCAATCACGCCCGTGTCAAAACAGACTGAAACGGTCGGAAAAACGTGGGTTATAACCTATGAAATCGCGATATTTGAACTCCACCTACTTATTTGCTGTTGGGCCCAAAAGCACAAGAAGGGTCACTAATCACGTGTTATAGATCATGAAATCATCTGTTTTGAATTCAGCGAAGATATTTTGACACTAGGCGTCACACATACCAAAATGGTCAAAAATCATACATACAATAGCTCAAGAAAACGTCAGTTTTGATAATTTTAACACCCGTACAAAACAGAAGATAATGGTCAAAATTCATGGATTACAGCTCATGAAATCGTCGGCTTTGAATTTGACAAAGATTTCTGGATCAAAACAGGCCAAAACGGGCCGAAACTGACAAAAAGTGTTAGAAATCATGGGTTATGGCTACCAAAATCACGAAATATGCACTACGTCTAATTGCTTGCACCGGCCCAAAAAGGGGCATAAATGGACAAATAATGTGGGTTATAGCTCACAAAATCGTGAAATTTGACTCCGTCGAGCCATTTGCCTTCCGACGAAGTTGTCAAAGTTGGGCAAAAATTATTGTCGATAGCTCACGAACTCGTGAAATTCAAACAATGGGTTATAGCCCATGATATTGCACCCGGGTTCGAAACAGACCAAAATGGTCAATAAACCATAGGTTATAACCCATGAAATCGCGATATTTGAACTCCGCCTAATTATTTACTACTGGGCCCAATCGTACGAGAAGGGTCAATAATCACATGTTATAGCTCATAAAATTATCTGTTTTGAATTTAGCAGAGATATTTTGCAACGGGGCATTGAATAGACCAAAATGGTCAGAGGCAGACCGAAATGATCAATAATCACGTGTTATAACTCATGAAATTATCCGTTTTGAAATCGGAAAAGATACTTTGATACGAGGCATCGAACAGACCAAAATGGTTAGAAATCGTACAGACAATATCTCGTGAAATCGTCATTTTCTACATTTTCGACCCAGACCAAAAAAGAAGAAAATTGTTAAAATTCATGCGTTACAGCTCATGAAATCGTCGGTTTTGAATTCGACAAAGATTCCTGGCGTCGGGTCGAAACGAACCGAAACTGACTAAATATGTTAGAAATCATAAGCTATAGCTCACGAAATCGCGAAATATGCACTCTGCCTAATTGTCTACACCGGGCCAAAAAGGGGCGTAAATGGACATGTTACGTGGGTTATAGCTCACGAAATCGTGAAATTGGACTTCGTCGAGTCATTTGTCGTTGAACGAAACCGCAAAATTTGGTAAAAATCATTGTCTATAGCTCACGAACTCATGAAATTCAAACAATGGGTTATAACCCATGAAATAGCACCCGGGTCAAAACAGTCAAAAAATTATGGGTTACAACCATGAAATCCCGATATTTGAATTTTGCCAAATTATTTGCCGCCGGCCCCATACGCACGAGAAGGGTTAATAATCACGTGTTATAGGTCATGAAATTATCAGTTTTAAATTCGATAAATATATTTTTATACGAGGCATCGAACAGACAAGGATGGTCAAATATCATGGGTTATAGACCATGAAATTGTCGGTTTTGATTTCGGCAAATATTTCTAACGCCGGGTCAAAACGGACCAAAACTGACAAAAAGTGTAATAAATCATGGGTTAAAGGTCACGAACTAGCGAAATATGCATTCCGCCTTATTGTCTGTACCGAGCCGAAAAGAGGCGTAAATAGACAAATTTCGTGGGTTAGCTCACGACATCATGAAATTTGACTCTGCCGAGTCATTTATCGTCGGACTAAACCATTGAAGTTGGGTAAAAATCATTTCATATAGCTCACGAATGCGTGAAATTTGAACAATGGTTTATAACCAATGAAATCGCGCCCGGGTCGAAACGGACCCAAACAACTGGAAAACATGGGTTATTACCTATTAAATCGCATTATTTTCACTCCGCCTAATAATTTCTTGTTGGGCCCAAATGCACGAGAAGGGTCAATAATCACGTGTTATAGCTTATGAAATCATCGGTTTTGAATCCGACAAGGATATTTTGACATGGTGTGTCAAACATAGCAAAATGGTCAGAAATCGTGTGGATGGTAGCTCTTGAAATCGTCGGTTTTGACATTTCCGACACCCGACCGAAGCAAAAGAAATTAGTCAAATTTCATGGGTTACAGTTCATGAAATCATCAATTTTGAATTCGGCAATGATTTTTGGTGCTTGATCTAAACGGACCGAAACTGACAAAATATATCAAAAATCATGGGTTATAGCACACGAAATCGCAAAATATGCACTCCACCTAATTGTCTATGCCAGACTGAAAAGGGGCGTAAATGGACAAATTTCGTAGGTTATAGCACACGAAATCATAAAATTTGACTCCGTCGAGCCATTTGTCGCTGGACAAAACCATCAAAGTTGGGCAAAAGTCGTTGCCTATAGCTCACGAACTCATGAAATTCGAACAATGGGTTATATCCCATGAAATCAAGTCCGTGTCAAAACGGAGTAAAACGATCGGAAAAACATGGGTTATAACCCATGAAATCGCGACATTTGAACTCCACCTATTTATTTGGCACTGGGCTCAAAAGCATGAGAAGGGTCACTAATCACGTGTTATAGATCATGAAATCATCGATTTTGAATTCTTTGAAGATATTTTGACACTGGCCGTCACACGGACCAAAATGGTCAAAAATCATACAGGCAATAGCTCAAGAAATCGTCGGTTTTGACATTTTCGACACCCAGTCGAAATAGAAGATAATGGTCAAAATTCATGGGTTACAGCTCTTGAAATCATCGGCTTTGAATTTGACAAAGATTTCTGGATCGAAACGGGCCGAAACTGACAAAATGTGTCAGAAATCAAGGGTTATAGCTACCAAATTCATGAAATAAACACTGCGCCTAATTACCTGCATCGGGCCAAAAAGGAGCATAAATGGACAAATTACGTAGGTTATAGCTCATGAAATAGTGAAATTTGACTCTGCTGAGTCATTTGCCTTCTGACGAAGTTATCGAAGTTGGGCAAAAATAGTTGCCGATAGCTCACGAACTCGTGAAATTCGAACGATGGGTTGTAGCCTATGATATTGCGCCCGGGTTCGAAACAGACCAAAACAGTCAATAAACCATAGGTTATAACCCATGAAATCGCGATATTCAAACTCCGCCTAATTATTTACCATTGGCCCCAATCGTATGAGAAGGGTCAATAATCACATGTTATAGCTCATGAAATTATCCATTTTGAATTCAACAAAGATATTTTGCGACGGGGCATTGAACAGACCAAAATGGTCAGAAATCATACGGACAATAGCTCCGGAAATCGTCGATTTTGACATTTCCGACACCCGACCGAAACAGAAGAAAATGGTCAAAATTCATGGGTTACTGCTCATGAATTCCTCAGTTTTGTATTCGGCAAAGATTTCTAGAGCCAATTAGAAACGGACCAAAACTAACAAAAATGTGTCAGAAATCAATGGTTATCGCTCATAGAATCGCGAAATATGCACTTCGCCTAATTGTCAGTACCGGGCTAAAAAGGGACGTAAATGGACAACCTTCGTGGGTTATAGTTGACAAAATCATGAAATTTGATTCCGCCAAGACATTTGTTGTCGGAAAAAACCGTCGAAGTTGGGCAAAAATCGTTGCCTATACCTCACAAACTCGTGAAATTTAAACAATGGGTTATAACCCATGGAATCTCGCCCGAGCCGAAACGGACAAAAGTGGTTGGAAAACCATGGGTTATAATCCATGAAATGGCAATATTTGAACTCCTCCTAATTATTTACCACCGGGCCTAAACGCACGAGAAGGGTCAATAATCACGTGTTATAACTCATGAAATCATCAGTTTGGAAATCGAAAAACATACTTTGACACGAGGCATCGAACATACCAAAATGGTCAGAAATCGTTCGGGCAATAGTTCATGGAATCATTAGCTTCTATATTTCTGACACACGGCCAAATAAGAAGAAAATTGTTAAAATTCATGGGTTACAGCTCATGAAATCATCGGTTTTGAATTCGACAAAGATTCCTGGCGCCGCTTCGAAACGAACCGAAACTGAAAAATGTGTTAGAAATCATAAGCTATAGCTCACGAAATCACGAAATATGCACTCCCCTTAATTGTCTACACCGGGCCAAAATGGAGCGTAAATAGACATGTTTCATGGGTTATAGCTCACGAAATCGTGAAATTCTGCCAAATTATTTGCCGCCGGGCCCATACACACGAGAAGGGTCAATAATCACGTGTTATAGGTCATGAAATTATTAGTTTTAAATTCAACAAAGATATTTTGACACGAGGCATCGAACAGACCAAGATGGTCAAATATCATGGGTTACAGCCCTTGAAATTGTCGGTTTTGATTTCGGCAAAGATTTCTGATGCCGGGTCGAAATAGACCAAAACTGACAAAAAGTGTCAAAAATCATGGGTTATAGCTCACGAACTCGTGAAATATGCATTCCGCCTTATTGTCTGTACCGGGCCGAAAAGGGTGTAAATGTACAAATTTCGTAGGTTATAGCTCACGAAATCGTGAAATTTGACTCTGCCAAGTCATTTATCGACGGACTAAACCGTTGAAGTTAGACAAAAATCATTTCATATAGCTCACGAACTCGTGAAATTTGAACAATGAGTTATAACCCATGAAATCGCGCCCGGGTCGAAACGGACCCAAACATTAAGAAATCATGGGTTATTACACATTAAATCACATTATTTTCACTCCGCCTAATAATTTTCCGTCGGGCCCAAATGCACGAGAAGGGTCAATAATCACGTGTTATAGCTCATGAAATTATCAGTTTTGAATTCGGCAAAGATATTTTGACACGACATGCCGAACATACCAAAATGGTCAGAAATCATGTGGACGGTAGCTCCTAAAATCGTCGGTTTCGACATTTCCAATGCCCGGCTGAAACAATCAAATTTCACGGGTTACAGTTCATGAAATCATCGATTTTGAATTCGGCAAAGATTTTTGGTACATGGTCAAAGCTGACAGAAACTGACAAAATGTGTAAAAAATCATGGGTTATAGATCACGAAATTGCAAAATATGCACTCCACCTAATTGTCTATGCCGTGCCAAAAATAGGCGTAAATGGACAAATTTCGTGGGTCATAGCAATCGAAATCGTGAAATTTGACTCCGCCGAGTCATTTCCCGCTGGACAAAACCATCAAAGTTGGGCAAAAGTCATGGCCTATAGCTCACGAACTCGTGAAATTCGAACAATGGGTAATATCCCATGAAATCGCACCCGTGTCAAAACGGACTGAAACGGTCGGAAAAACATGGGTTATAACCCATGAAATTACGATATTTGAACTCCACCAATAACTTATTTGCCGCTAGGCCCAAAAGCACGAGAAGGGTCACTAATCACGGGTTATAGATCATGAAATCGTCGGTTTTAAATTCAGAGAAGATATTTTGACACTGGGCATCACACAGACCAAAATGGTCAAAAATTATACAGACAATAGCTCAAGAAATCGTCGGTTTTGACATTTTCGACACCCGGTCAAAACAGAAGATAATGGTCAAAATTCATGGGTTACATCTCGTAAAATCGTCAGCTTTGAATTTGACAAAGATTTCTCGATCGAAACGAGTCGAAACTGACAAAATGTGTAAAATATCAGGGGTTATGGTTACCAAATTCACGAAATATACACTGCGCCTAATTACCTACACCGGGCCAAAAAGGGACGTAAATGGACAAATTACGTGGGTTATAGCTCACAAAATCGCGAAATTTAACTCCACTCAGTCATTTGCCTTTCGACAAAGTTGTAGAAGTTGCGCAAAAAATTTTGCCGATATCTCACTAACTCGTGAAATTTGAACAATGGGTTATAGCCCATGATATTGCGCCCGGGTTCGAAACAGACCAAAACGGTCAATAAACCATAGGTTATAACCTATGAAATTGCGATATTTGAACTTCGCCTAATTATTTGCCACTGGGTCCAATCGCACAAAAAGGGGTCAATAATCACGTGTTATAGCTCATGAAATTATCCGTTTTGAATTATACAAAGATATTTTGCGACGGGGCATTGAACAGACTAAAATAGTCACAAATCATACAGACAATAGCTTCGGAAATCGTCGATTTTGACATTTCCGACACCCGGCCGAAACAGAAAAAAATGGTCAAAATTCATGAGTTAAAGCTCATGAATTCGTCGGTTTTGTTCGACAAAGATTTCTAGAGCCGGTTAGAAATGGACCAAAACTAACAAAATGTGTCAGAAATCATTGGTTATCGCTCATAAAATCGTGAAATATGCACTCCGCCCAATTGTCTGCACTGGGCTAAAAAGGGATATAAATGGACAACCTTCGTGGGTTATAGTTAACGAATCGTGAAATTTGATTCCGCCGAGTCATTTGCTGTCGAACAAAACCGTCGAAGTTGGGCAAAAATCGTTGCCTATAGCTCACAAACTCATAAAATTCAAACAATGGGTTGTAACCCATGAAATCTCGCCCGAGCCGAAACAGATCGAAGCGGTCGGAAAACCATGGGTTATAACCCATGAAATGACAATATTTGAACTCCGCCTAATTATTTACCACCGGGCCCAAACGTACGAGAAGGGTCAATAATCATGTGTTATAACTAATGAAATCATCAGTTTTAAAATCGAAAAAGATACTTTGACACGAGACATCGAACATACCGAAATGGTCAGAAATCATACGAACAATAGTTCATGAAATCATCAGTTTCTACTTTTCCGACACACGGCCAAAAAAGATGAAAATTGTTAAAATTCATGGGTTATAGCTCATGAAATCATCGGTTTTGAATTCGACAAAGATTCCTAGCGCCGGGTCAAAACGAACCGAAGCTTAAAAAATGTGTTAGAAATCATAAGCTATTGCTCACGAAATCACGAAATATGCACTCCACCTAATTGTCTGCGCCGGGCCAAAATGTGGCGTAAATAGACATGTTTCATGGGTTATAGCTCACGAAATCGTGAAATTTGACTTCTTTGAGTCATTCGTCGTCGAATGAAACCGTTGAAATTTGGCAAAAATCATTGCCAATAGCTCACAAACTCGTGAAATTCGAACAATGGGTTATAACCCATGAAATCGCACCCGGTTCCAAGCAGTCGGAAAACTATGGATTATAACCATGAAATCGCGATATTTGAACTCCGCCTAATTATTTGTTGTCGGGCCAATATGCATGATAAGAGTCAATAATCATGTGTTATAGGTCATGAAATCATCGATTTGAAATTCGACAAAGATATTTTGACACGGGGCGTCGAACAGACCAAAATGGTCAAATATCATGGGTTACAGCGCATAAAATTGTCGGTTTTAAATTCGACAATGATTTCTGACGCCGGGCCGAAACGAACTAAAACTGACAAACAATGTCAGAAATCATGGGTTATAGATCACAAAATCGTGAAATATGTACTCCACCTTATTGTCTGCACCGGGCCGAAAAGGGGCGTAAATGGACAAATTTCGTGGGTAATAGCTCACAAAATCTTATAATTTGACTCTACCGAGTCGTTTGTCGTCGGACTAAACCGTTGAAGTTGGGTAAAAATTGTTTCATATAGCTCACAAACTCGTGAAATTTGAACAATGGGTTATAACCAATGAAATCGCGCCCGGGTCGAAACGGACCCAAATAGTCGAAAAACATGGGTTATTACCCATTTAATCGTAATATTTTCACTCCGCCTAATAATTTTCATCGGGCCCAAATGCACGAGAAGGGTCAATAATCACGTGTTATAGTTCATGAAATCACCGGTTTTGAATACGGTAAGGATATTTTGACACGGCGTGTCGAACATACCGAAATGGTCAGAAATCGTGTGGACGGTAGCTCCTGAAATCGTCAGTTCTGATATTTCCGACACCCGACCAAAACAAAAGAAAATGGTCAAATTTCATAAGTTACAGTTCATGAAATCACCGATTTTGAATTCGGAAAAGATTTTTGGCGCTTGGTAATTACGGACCGAAACTGAAAAATATGTTAGAAATCATGGGTTATAGCTCACGTAATCGCGAAATATACACTCCACCTAATTGTCTATGTCGAGCCGAAAAGGGGCGTAAATGGACAAATTTCGTGGGTTATAGCACACGAAATCATGAAATTTGACACCCCCGAGTCATTTGTCGCTGGACAAAACCATCAAAGTTGGGCAAAAGTTGTTGCCTATAGCTCACGAACTCGTGAAATTTGAATAATGGGTTATATCCCATGAAATCGCGCTCGAGTCGAAACGGACCGAAACGGTCGGAAAAGAATGGGTTATAACCTATGAAATCGCGATATTTGAACTCCACCTACTTATTTACCGCTGGGCCCAAACGGAGAAGGGTCACTAATCACGTGTTATAGATCATGAAATCATCGGTTTTGAATTCAGTGAAGATATTTTGACATTGGGTGTCACACAGACCAAAATGGTCGAAAATTATACAGACAATAGCTTAATAAATTGTCGATTTTGACATTTTTGACACCCGTCCGAAAGAGAAGATAATGGTCAAAATTCATGGATTACAGCTCATGGAAATCATCAGCCTTGAATTTGACAAAAATTTCTAAATCAAAACGGGCCGAAACTGACAAAAAGTGTTAGAAATCATGGGTTATGGCTACCAAAATCACGAAATACGCACTGCACCTAATTACCTGCACCGGGCCAAAAAGGGGCATAAATGGACAAACTACGTGGGTTATAGCTCACGAAATCGTGAAATTTGACTCCGCCGAGTCATGTGCCTTCCGAAGAAGTTGTTGAAGTGTGGCAAAAATCGTTGCCGATAGCTCACGAACTCATGAAATTTGAACAATGGGTTATAGCCCATGATATTGCACCCGGGTTCGAAACAGACCAAAACGGTCAATAAACCATAGGTTATAACCCATGAAATCGCGATATTCGAACTCCGCCTAATTATTTGCCACTGGGCCTAATCACACGAGAAGGGTCAATAATCACGTGTTATAGCTCCTGAAATTATCTGTTTTGAATTCAACAAAGATATTTTGCGATCGGGCATTGAACAGACCAAAATGGTCAGAAACAGACCGAAATGGTCAAAATTTATGGGTTACAACTCATGAATTCGTCAGTTTTGTATTCGGCAAAGATTTCTAGAGCCGTTTAGAAACAGATCGAAACTAACAAAATGTGTCAGAAATCATTGGCTATCGCTCACAAAATAACAAAATATGTACTTTGCCTAATTGTCTACACCGAGCTGAAAAGGGACGTAAATGGACAATCTTCGTGGGTTATAGTTAACGAAATCGTGAAATTTGATTCCACCGAGTCATTTGTTGTCGGACAAAACCATCGAAGTTGGGCAAAAATCGTTGCCTATAGCTCACAAACTTGTGAAATTCAAACAATGGGTTATAACCCATGAAATCACGCCTGAGCCGAAACGGACCGAAGTGGTCGGAAAACAATGGGTTATAATCCATGAAATGACAATATTTGAACTACACCTAATTATTTACCGCCGGGCCCAAACGCACGAGAAGGGTCAATAATCACATGTTATAACTCATGAAATCATCAGTTTTGAAATCAAAAAAGATACTTTGACACCAGGCATCGAACAGACCAAAATGGTTAGAAATCATACAGACAATAGTTCATGAAATCGTCATTTTCTACATTTCCAACACACGGCCAAAAAAAAAGAAAATTGTTAAAATTCATGGGTTACAGCTCATAAAATCTTCGGTTTTGAATTCGATAAAGATTCCTGGCACCGGGTCGAAATGAACCGAAACTGACAAAATGTGTTAGAAATCATAAGCTATAGCTCACGAAATTGTGAAATATGCACTCCGCCTAATTGTCTGCACCAGGCCAAAAAGGGGTGTAAATGGACATGTTACGTGGGTTATAGCTCACGAAATCGTGAAATTAGACTTCGCCGAGTCATTTGTCGTCGAACGAAATGTAAAACCCCGTAAATCTAAAAATTTTCATGATAAATAGTGATAAATATGTTTTATGCTAAAAAATAACATATTTTGATGTTTGAGTATGATAAGGATCAATTCGAGATCAATTCAATGTATATTTGTGAATATATGAGTGTAATGCACAAAACATGCATGAAGAGAAATCTGGGAAAAATGATCAGTTAAGAGTTTCTATGTTTTACATAATGATGAAGTTAGAATCAAGAAAAACTCGAAAGACCCAAGTTGTAGGTATCTTCAACAGATTTTCAACAAATCTTAAATTATCTCAATCTGAAGTCGGGTGAGAAAGTTACAGTCAAAATACCAAAGGTGAATTTTCTAGTCAGATTAGGTTTCCTGGTTCGGGTCAAACGGGTTTGTTTCGGGTTTGCCTCTATATATACCCTTGTTTTTTACGAAAATTCCTCTTTTTTATCATATCTCCGAACCCTAGCAACCACCTTCTCCTCTCAAAAACCCTAGATCTTTTTCTTATGAATTTTGAGAGCTTTGTGAAGTGTAATACCAACACGAGAGCGAGATCATCGATGTGTGGTAAGGGAGAACGTGTTGTTTACACTTGTGGATTGCGTGTTGTTTATTTCAGATGCTTGCACATGATTTTAAGGAAAGATCCCTTTCTCTTTGACTTGTCGTTTTAATTTTTAGACCTATTATGAATTTGCTCGTACTAGACTCTGATTTGATTATGCTATGGTATAAAGATTGTGATAACTGAGTGGGCTTGTTAATGCATAATATTAAATAATGATAATGTGATTAATAGTTTAAAGAAAAATTATTTTGTAAAAAGGGTTATTTTGAGATGTTTTTAAAAGAAAGAATATTTTAAAGATTTTTGGAATTATTAATTATGAGAAATAATTTAAAATGAATTATTTTGAAAAATATTATTTTTTGAATCATGTAGACACTGTTTATGATTTATAATTCTTAATTTTGATTGTCTGATATGCCATGATATTATTGCACATGATTAGTTGCGTTGATTGTTCTTTGTTGTGATTGAGATTTATGTGTTTGACGCTTAGCGTATTAGATTGAGAAGAAAAGAAGAAAAAAATAATAGTGTATATTTCTTCTCAATCTAATACATCGCGGACTTATTCACGTTCTGATTCCCAGGTATTTTGGAAAGCGGGACGTGGCAGGTTTTAGTGGTGACCCATGTAGGTCACGGTCCCGAGTTTCCACTCGTGAAAATATAACAGACAATTTAGTAGCATATCATATTTCATCCGTAAGACTATAGATAGCCCTTATCCTATTTTCTTGATGGATTTCGTTTCGTCCCTATGTTATCACTTTTGACTCCGGCGCTTCTCACTATTCTTGTCTCATCGCTTCACAACTACACACTCTCTTCCTTTAACTCCTCTTTCCTCATACCGCTAGTTATTATATGTGTTATTATTTTTACAACTATGTTCTCTTTTATTTGACTTATATATCATTTAATTGTATTAATTTTTGCATCATTTATTATATTATTTTATGTATCACCCATAGTGTTATATTCTATATTTTTATTAAAAAATATATATTATTACTTATATATTATCAATTGTTCAGATCATGTTATTAAGTGTTTTGCATTGCTCTAGACTACACATATTCATTACATAGCATATCTGATATTCAGATTATTTTCTTATGTTTAGAATATATTTTTTTGCATATGTATATTGTGTATATGCACGCTTTTCTGTTATACCATCTATCTTTTACTTATGTTCTAGATTATTGTATAGTGTTCGTATTTCGTGATATACTTTAAAAGTTTTTAATATTCTACATATGGACTATATTCTCATCCTTTACATTTTCAGTATATAGTTTTTGTCAATAAGTTTTGTTTTGTTAGATTGTTTTAGTATGTTTACAATTGGTTTCGTTATTTCTAAGAGTAATGTATTTATACTTTAATATTCAGGCATTATTTATATTGTTAAGTTTAGAGTTGAGTTACTAATTATATAGTTATTTTGTTACATCTATTAGTATTCTTTTATAATTAATATAAAGATAATTCTAAATAGCGTTTGTGAGTATGTATAATAATTACTCATTGGTTGTTTATAGTACGTATACGTATTTGTTATTGTTGCTTTATCTTCGATATGTAATATTTTCTCATATCGGCAATATTCATTGTATACACATATTATTTTTAGTGTTATTTTATAGTATTTTCTTTTAGATTTTTATGTCCTTACGTGTCATTGTTGTTGTTAATCTCTATTCATTATTTATGTTTACTTGTGTTGTATATTACTTTTTCATTCTTTATACTTACTATTCTATTTTCATTATAGTGTGTTTCTGTAGATTATTATATTTACGACGTATATTTTTATATAGTCATTTATCAACCTTGTCTGATGATGTTTTGTTTCATGTATTACCAGTGTTTATATGAGCATGTTCATCAATCATTCATGGCATGTTTATCTAAAATATATCAGTGTTTTTATTATATAGAATTATGCTCTTCTTATGTTTTCATTTGCTTATATACCTATTTTACCTTTCATAGTTTTTGTTTTTGTATATTATACTTCTTTTCTAGTAGTATGTTTGTGAGTGTCAGTATTGTTAGTAAGCATTTATGATTCAGTGTATTCTATGATTTTTATATGTGTTAATTTATTTTGAGTTTTATATTGTCAATTTATTCGTTACTTATTTAAATGCATTGAGTCTTTCATTTATCTTTTTCTTTATTAGATTTGTATTTTATTATTTTAACTTGTATTATTATACATCGTGTTACTCTTCTGTTTCGTTTTACTTATTTTTGTATTTTTTGTAGATCATATTATATCAATATCATTTTATTCTTATATTTTCTTTGAATAAGAGTTGTTATTTTCGGTGTGAGTGTGTGGTGTTATGGCTTTATATTTGTGTATAGGGTTATTAAAGGTTGTTATAATGTGTGTGTTTGTGTAGCTTTGATTTTTATATTTTTACATATTGAATTATGGTTAAGTATTTAGTCAGAATATTTTTGTAATTAGTGAGTTTTATATTTTATGTAGTGTATTCTTCCTCATGTATTTTCACGTTTCAATTTGTGTATTGCTATACTTTTTGTGATTTAGTGTTTATTATGTTTTTGCTACAATTTCTGTTAGTAGTCACGTTATGGTGTAGTTATTTTTATTTTGTGTTGCATTTGTTTTATTAATCCTACGTAGTGTACATATTACTTATACATGTTTGCTGTGTGCGTTACCACATACTTTTGCATTATTGTTTGGTTATTTATATATATTTTTTTGTATGTTTTTTATGTTGTCTTTAATTTTATTAATTTATTAGTTTATTTGTGTTATTTGGGTTATATTGTTTATTAGTTAACGTAGTTATTTCTTTTACGTTCATCAGTAGTTTCATAGTTTATTTAGGATGTGAAATGAGTGTTATAAATTTATACAACTTAGTTACATATTTTGCACATTGTAGATATTTTGTTGTGTTTATTAATTATTTTTCTTTTGTTAGGTTGTGTATATTTTACTTTAATATTATATTTTATTATCTATTCATTAATTATTTTAATTATTGTATTTATTAATTTTCCATATACAAAAGTCTCTGCATTACTGTTTTAGTTAACTGTTCATGTCCATATTTAATTATTGTTTTGGATATTAATACATAACAGTTCATATGTTGTATTATGTTTATTCTTTATGTATATTGGGTTTATAGTTTTTGTATCATATTTGGTTATTCTAACAGGTATAATAATATAATGGTTATTGGTATATTTTGATATTGTGTTCATTGTGTAAATGTTATGAATATATAATTACATGATTATTGTATATAATTTTATGTCTTTTATCTTCGTCCATTATTGATGTACTTTTTACTTTCTATTATCAGCTATTATATCTATCATTTTTGCTTTTCAGATTACTATATGATATCATACATATTTTATTTTAATTCCGGGTCGGAATTTGTTTTAAGGGGGGAAGAATGTAAAACCCCGTAAATCTAAAATTTTTCATGATAAATAATGATAAATATGTTTTATACTGGAAAACAATATATTTTGATGTTTGAGTATGATAAGAATTTATTTGAGATCAATTCAATGTATATTTGTGAATATATGAGTGTAAATGCACAAAACATGCACAAAGAGAAATCTAAGAAAAATAACTAGTTAAGAGTTTCTATGTTTTACACAACGACGCAGTTGGAATCTAGAAAAACTCAAAAGATCAAAGTTGTATGTATCTTCAACAACTTTCCAAAAAATCTTAAATCATCTCAATCTAAGGTCGGATGAGAAAGTTATATCCAAAATACCAAAGGTGATTTTTCTAGTCAGACGGGTTTGCTTTCGTGTCAAACGGGTTTGTTTCGGGTTTGCCTTTATAAATACCTATGTTTTTTTACGAAAATTCCTGTTTTTTATTATATCTCTGAACCCTAGCGGCCACCCTCTCCCCTCAAAAACCCTAGATTTTTTTCTTATGAATTTTAAGAGCTTTGTGAAGCACAATACCAATACGAGGGCGAGATCATCAACGTGTGGCAAGGGAGAACGTGTTGTTTACACTTGTGGATTGCTTGTTGTTTGTTTCAGAGGCTTGTACATGATTTTAAGGCAAGATCCCTTTCTCTTTGACTT
>BQKN01064221.1:142549-190110 GCA_022839385.1 Asparagus kiusianus
TACTTGACGCTTAGCGTATTAGATTGAAAAGAAAAGAAGAAAAAAAAATGATAGTGTATATTTCTTCTCAATCTAATATGTCGCGAACTTGTTCACGTTCGGATTCCTGGGTATTTTAGGAAGCGGGGCGTGACACGAAACCGTCCAAATTTGGCAAAAATCATTGCCTATAACTCACGATCTCATGAAATTCAAACAATGGGTTATAATCCATGAAATCACACACGGGTCGAAACGGCCAAAAAACTATGGGTAATAACCACGAAATCGCGATATTTGAATTCTGCCAAATTATTTGCCGCCGGGCCCATACGCATGGAAGGGTCAATATTCACGAGTTATAGGTCATGAAATTATTATTTTTAAATTCGAAAAAGATATTTTCACACGGGCATCGAACAGACCAAAATGGTCAAATATCATGGGTTACAGCTCATAAAATTGTCGGTTTTGAATTCGGCAAAGATTTTTGATGCCAGGTAGAAACGGACCAAAACTGACAAAAGTGTTAGAAATCATGTGTTATAGTTCACGAACTTGCGAAATATGCATTCTGCCTTATTGTCTGCACCGGGCCGAAAAGGGGTGTAAATGGACAAATTTCTTAGGTTATAGCTCACGAAATCGTGAAATTTGACTCTGCCGAGTCATTTATCGTCGAACTAAACCGTCAAAGTTGGGCAAAAATCGTTTCATATAGCTCACAAACTCGTGAAATTCGAACAATGAGTTATAACCCATGAAATCGCGCCCGGGTCGAAACAGACCCAAACAGTCAGAAAACATGGGTTATTACCCATTAAATCGCATTATTTTCATACCGCCTAATAATTTTCCGTCGGGCCCAAATGCACGAGAAGGGTTAATAATCACGTGTTATAGCTCATGAAATCATCGGTTTTGAATTCGACAAAGATATTTGAAAACGGCGTGTCAAACATACCAAAATGGTCAAAAATCATGCGGACGGTAGCTCACGAACTCGTGAAATTCAAACAATGGGTTATAGCCCATGATATTGCGCCCGGGTTCGAAACAGTCCAAAACGGTCAATAAACCATAGGTTATAACCTATGAAATCGTGATATTTGAACTCCGCCTAATTATTTGCCACTGGGCCCAATCGCACGAAAAGGGTAAATAATCACGTATTATAGCTCATGAAATTATCTGTTTTGAATTCTACAAAGATATTTTGCGACGGGGCATTGAACAGACCAAAAAAGTCAGAAATCATACAGACAATAGCTCAGGAAATTGTCTGTTTTGACATTTTTGACACCCAGCCGAAATAGAAGAAAATGGTCAAAATTTATGGGTTACAACTCATGAATTCGTCGGTTTTGTATTCGGCAAACATTTCTAGAGCCGGTTAGAAACGGACCAAAACTAACAAAATGTGTTAGAAATTAGTGGTTATCGCTCACTAAATCGCGAAATATGCACTCCGCCTAATTGTGTGCACCGGGCTGAAAAGGGACATAAATGGACAACCTTCTTGGGTTATCCATTTAATTCCGCCGAGTCATTTTCTGTCGGACAAATTCGTCGAAGTTGGGCAAAAATCATTTCGCCGAGTCATTTTCTGTTGGACAAATTCGTCAAAGTTGGGCAAAAATCGTTTCTTATAGCTCACAAACTCGTGAAATTCAAACAATGAGTTATAACCCATGAAATCATGCCCGAGCCAAAATAGACCGTAGCGGTCGGAAAACCATGGGTTATAACCCATGAAATGGCAATATTTGAACTCCGCCAAATTATTTACTGTCGGGCCCAAACACACGAGAAGGGTAAATAATCACGTGTTATAACTCATGAAATCATCAGTTTTGAAATCGAAAATGATACTTTGACACGAGGCATCGAACTGACCAAAATGATCAAAAATCGTACAGATAATAGTTCATGAAATCGTCAGTTTCTACATTTCCGACACACTGCCAAAAAAGAAGAAAATTATTAAAATTCATGAGTTACAGCTCATGAAATCAACGGTTTTGAATTCGGCAAAAATTCCTGGCACCAGGTCGAAATGAACCGAAACTGACAAAATGTGATAGAAATCATAATCTATAGCTCATGAAATCGTGAAATATACACTCCACCTAATTGTATGTACCGGGCCAAAATAGAGCGTAAATAGACATGTTTCGTGGGTTATAGCTCACAAAATCGTGAAATTTGACTTCTTCGAGTCAATTGTCATCAAATAAAACCGTTGAAATATGGCAAAAATCATTGCCTATAGCTCACAAACTCATGAAATTAGAACAATAAGTTATAACCCATGAAATCGTACCCGGGTCGAAACAGTCGGAAAACTATGGGTTATAACCATGAAATCGCGATATTTGAACTCCATCTAATTATTTGCCGCTGGGACCATACGCACGAGAAGGGTCAATAATCACATGTTATAGTTTATTAAATTGTCGGTTTTATGTTTGACAAAGATATTTTGACACGGGGCGTCGAACAGACCAAAATGGTCAAATATCATGGGTTACAACCCATGAAATTGTCAGTTTTGGATTCGGCAAAGATTTCTGGCGCCGGGTCAAAACAGACCAAAACAGACAAAAAAGTGTCAGAAATCATAGGTAATAGCTAACGAAATCGCGAAATATGCACTCCGCCTTATTGTCTGCACCGGGATGAAAACGGGCGTAAATAGACAAATTTCATGGGTTATAGCTTACGAAATCGTGAAATTTGACTCTTCCGAGTCATTTGTCGTCGGACTAAACCGTCGAAGATTGGAAAAAATCGTTTCATATAGCTCACGAATTCGTGAAATTTGAACAATGGGTTATAACCCATGAAATCGCGCCCGGGTCGAAACGGACCCAAACAGTCGGAAAACATGGGTTATACCCATTAAATCGTAATATTTGCACTCCGCCTAATAATTTTCTGTCGGGCCCAAATGCACGAGAAAGGTCAATAATCACGTGTTATAGCTCATGAAATCATCGGTTTTGAATTCAGCAAAGATATTTAGACATGTTGTGTCGAACATACAAAAATAGTCAGAAATCGTGCGGATGGTAGCTCCTAAAATCGTCGGTTTCAACATTTCTAACACCCTGCCGAAACAAAAGAAAATGGTCAAATTTCATGGGTTACAGTTCATGAAGTCATCGATTTTGAATTCGGCAAAGATTTTTGGCGCTTGGTCAAAACGGACCGAAACTGACAAAATGTGTTAGAAATCAAGGGTTAAGCTCATGATATATCATGAAATATGCACTCCACCTAATTGTCTACGCCAGACCGAAAAGGGGCCTAAATGGATAAATTTCGTGGGTTATAGCACACAAAATCATGAAATTTGACTCCACCGAGTCATTTGCCGCTGGACAAAACCATCAAAGTTGGGCAAAAGTCGTTGCCTATAGCTCACGAACTCATTAAATTCGAACAATGAGTTATATCCCATGAAATCATGCTCGGGTCGAAATGGACTGAAACGGTCGGAAAAGCATGGGTTATAACCTATGAAATCGTGATATTTGAACTCCCCCTACTTCTTTACCATTGGGCCCAAAAGCAGGAGAAGGGTTACAAATCATGTGTTATAGATCATGAAATCATCAGTTTTGAATTCTGCAAAGATATTTTGACACTGGGCGTTACACAGACTAAAATGGTCAAAAATTGTACAGATAATAGCTCAAGAAATCATCGGTTTTGACTTTTTTGACACCTGACCGAAACAGAAGATAATGATCAAATTTTATGGGTTACAACTCATGAAATCGTCGGCTTTGAATTTGACAAAGATTTATGGATCAAAACGAGCTGAAACTGACAAAATTTGTCAGAACTCATGGGTTATGGCTACCAAATTCACGAATTATGCACTGCTCCTAATTACCTACACCGGGTCAAAAAGAGGAGTAAATGGACAAATTACGTGGGTTACAGCTCACGAAATCATAAATTTTGACTCCGCCGAGTCATTTGCCTTTCGACGAAGTTGTCGAAGTTGGGAAAAAATAATTGCCGATAGCTCACGAGCTCGTGAAATTCGAACAATGGGTTATAGCCCATGATATTGTGCCCGGGTTCAAAACAGACCAAAATGGTCAATAAACCATAGGTTATAACCTATGAAATCGCGATATTTGAACTCCACCTAATTATTTTCCACTGGGCCCAATCGCAAGAGAATGGGTCAATAATCACGTGTTATAGCTCATGAAATTATTCGTTTTGAATTCAACAAATATATTTTGCGACGGGGCATTGAATTGACCAAAATGGTCACAAATCATACAGACAATAGCTCCGAAAATCGTCAGTTTTGACATTTCAGACACCCCGTCGAAACAGAAGAAAATGGTCAAAATTCATGGGTTACAGCTCATGAATTTGTCGGTTTTGTATTCGGCAAATATTTCTAGAGCCAGTTAGAAACGGACCGAAACTAACAATATGTGTCAGAAATCATTGGTTATCGCTCACAAAATCGTGAAATATGCACTCCGCTTAATTGTGTGCACCGGGATGAAAAGGGACGTAAATGGACAACCTTCATGGGTTATAGTTAACGAAATCGTGAAATTTGATTCCGCCGAGTCATTTGCTGTCGAAAAAAACTGTCAAAGTTGGACAAAAATCGTTGCATATAGCTCACAAACTCGTGAAATTCAAATAATGGGTTATAACCCATGAAATCACGCCCGAGCCAAAACGGACCGAAGCGGTCGGAAAACCATGGGTTATAACCCATGAAATGGCAATATTTGAACTCCGCCTAATTATTTACCGTCGGGCCCAAATGCACAATAAGGGTCAATAATCACGTGTTATAACTCATGAAATCATCAATTTTGAAATCGAAAAAGATACTTTGACACGAGGCATCGAACAGACCAAAATGGTCAGAAATCGTACGGACAATAGTTCATGAAATCATCAGTTTCTACATTTCCGACACACGGCAAAAAAAAGAAGAAAATTGTTAAAATTCATGGGTTATAGCTCATGAAATCATCGGTTTTGAATTCGACAAAGATTCCTAGCGCCGGGTCGAAACGAACCGAAACTGAGAAAATGCGTTAGAAATCATGAAATTTGACTCTGCTAAGTCTTGTGCCTTCCGACAAAGTTGTCGAAGTTGCGAAAAATCGTTACCAAAATCTTACGAACTTGTGAAATTCGAACAATAGGTTATAACCCATGAAATCACGATATTTGAACTCCGCCTAATTATTTGTCGCCGGGTCCGTACGCACGATAAGGGACAATAATCACGTATTACAGGTCATGAAATCATCGGTTTTAAATTCGACAAAGATATTTTGACACGGGGCGTCCAATAGACCAAATGGTCAAATATCATTGGTTACAGCCCATGAAATTGTCGGTTTTGGATTCGGTAAAGATTTCTAGCACTGGGTCAAAACAGACCAAAACTGACAAAAAGTGTTAGAAATCATGGGTCATAGCTCACAAAATCGTGAAATATGCACTCTGTCTTATTGTCTGCATCGGGCCAAAAAAGGGGTGTAAATGGACAAATTTCGTGGTTATAGCTCACTAAATCGTGAAATTTGACTATTCTGAGTCATTTTTTGTCGGACAAAACTTTCAAAGTTGGGCAAAAATTGTTTCCTATAGCTCACAAACTCGTGAAATTCGAACAATGAGTTTTAACCCATGAAATCGCGCCCGGGTCGAAACGGGCCCAAACAGTCGAAAAACATGGATTATTACCCATTAAATAGCAATATTTGCACTCCGCCTAATAATTTTCCGTCGGGCCCAAATGCACGAGAAGGGTCAATAATCACGTGTTATATAGATCATGAAATCATCGGTTTTGAATGCGACAAAGATATTTTGACACGTCGTGTCGAACATACCAAAATGGTCAGAAATAGTGCGGATGGTAGCTCCTGAAATCATTAGTATCGACATTTCTGACACTCGGCCGAAACAAAAGAAAATGGTCAAATTTCATGGGTTACAGTTCATGAAATCATTGATTTTGAATTCGAAAAGATTTTGCGCCCGGATTCGAAACAGACCAAAACGTGAAATTCGAACAATGGGTTATAGCCCATGATATTGCGCCCGGATTCGAAACAGACATTTGAACGGTCAATAAACAATAGGTTATAACCTATGAAATCACGATATTTTAACTCCGCCTAATTATTTGCCCATAGGCCCAATAGAATAAGAAGGGGTCAATAATCACATGTTATAGCTCATGAAATTATCCGTTTTGAATTCTGCAAAGATATTTTGCGACGGGGTATTGAATAGACCAAAATGGTTAGAACTCATACGAACAATAGCTCTGGAAATCATCGGTTTTGAAATTTCCAACACCCGGACGAAACTAAAGAAAATGGTCAACATTCATAGGTTACAACTCATGAATTTGTCAGTTTTGTATTCGGCAAAGATTTCTAGAGCCGGTAAGAAACGGACCAAAACTAACAAAATGTGTTAGAAATCATTGGTTATCGCTCACTAAATCGCGAAATATGCAGTCCGCCTAATTGTGTGCACCGGGCTGAAAAGGGACGCAAATGGACAACCTTCGTGGGTTATAGTTAACAAAATCGTGAATTTTGATTCCGCCGAGTCATTTGCTGTCGGACAAAACCGTCGAAGTTGGGCAAAAATCGTTGCCTATAGCTCACAAACTCGTGAAATTCAAACAATGGGTTATAACCCATGAAATCACGCCCGAGCCGAAACGGACCGAAGCTGTTGGAAAACCATGGGTTATAACCCATGAAATGACAATATTTGAACTCCGCCTAATTATTTACCGTCGGGCCCAAATGCATGAGAAGGGTCAATAATCACATGTTATAACTCATGAAATCATCATTTTTGAAATCGGAAAAGATACTTTGACACGAGGCATCAAACAGACCAAAATGGTCAGGAATTGTACGGACAATAGTTCATGAAATCGCTAGTTTCTACCTTTCCAACACACGGCTAAAAAAGAAGAAAATTGTTAAAATTCATGGTTTACAGCTCATGAAATCATCGGTTTTGAATTCGGCAAAAGATTCCTGGCGCCGGGTCAAAATGAATCGAAAGTGACAAAATGTGTTAGAAACCATACACTATAGCTCACGAAATCGTGAAATATGCACTCCGCCTAATTGTCCGTACCAGGCGAAAATGGGGCGTAAATAGACATGTTTCGTGGGTTATAGCTCACGAAATCGTGAAATTTGACTTCTTCGAGTCAATTGTTGTCGAACAAAACCGTCAAAATTTGGCAAAAATCATTGCCTATAGCTCACGAACTCATGAAATTCGAACAATGAGTTATAACCCATGAAATCGCACCCGGGTCGAAACAGTCGGAAAATTATGGGTTATAACCATGAAATTGCGATATTTGAACTCCACCTAATTATTTGCCGCAGAGCCCATACGCACGAGAAGGGTCAATAATCACGTGTTATAGGTCATTTAATCGTCAGTTTTAAATTCGACAAAGATATTTTGACACGAAAAGTCGAACAGATTTCGGCAAAGATGTTTTGACATAGTCAAATATCATGGATTACAGCCTATGAAATTATCAGTTTTGGATTCGGCAAAGATTTCTGGCCCCGAGTCGAAACGGACCATAACTAATAAAAAGTGTCAACATTTCCAACACCCAGCCGAAACAAAAGAAAATGGTCAAATTTCATGGGTTACAGTTAATGAAATCATCGATTTTGAGTTCGGCAAAGATTTTTGGTGCTTGGTCAAAACGGACCGAAACTGACAAAATGTGTTAGAAATCATGGGTTATAGGTTACGAAATCGTGAAATATGCACTCCACCTAATTGTCTACGCTGGGCCAAAAGGGGCATAAATGGACAAATTTCGGGGGTTATAGCCCACAAAATCATGAAATTTGACTCCGCCGAGTCATTTGCCGCTGGACAAAACCATCAAAGTTGGGCAAAAGTCATTGCCTATAGCTCAAGAACTCGTTAAATTCGAACAATGGGTTATATCCCATGAAATCACGCCCGGGTCGAAATGGACTGAAACCGTCGGAAAACCATGGGTTATAACCTATGAAATCTCGATATTTGAACTCCACGTACTTCTTTACCGTTAGGCCCAAAAGCACGAGAAGGGTCACTAATCACGTGTTATAGATCATGAAATCATCAGTTTTGAATTGTGCAAAGATATTTTGACACTGGGCGTTACACAGACCAAAATGGTCAAAAATTATACAGACAATAGCTCAAGAAATCATCAGTTTAGACATTTTCGACACCCGGATGAAACAGAAGATAATGGTCAAAATTTATGGTTTACAGCTCATGAAATCATCGGCTTTGAATTTGACAAAGATTTATGGATCAAAACGGGCCGAAACTGACAAAATTTGTCAGAACCCATGGGTTATGGCTACCAAATTCACGAAATATGCACTGCTCCTAATTACCTGCACCGGGCCAAAAAGGGAGTAAATGGACAAATTACGTGGGTTATTGCTCATAAAATCATGAAATTTGACTCCGCCTAGTCATTTGCCTTCTGACGAAGTTGTCGAAGTTAGGCAAAAATCATTGTCGATAGCACACAAACTCGTTAAATTCGAACAATGGGTTATAGCGCGCCCGGGTTTGAAACAGACCAAAAAGGTCAATAAACCATATGTTATAACCTATGAAATCGCGATATTTGAACGCCGCCTAATTATTTACCACTAGGCCCAATCGCAAGAGAATGGGTCAATAATCACGTGTTGTAGCTCATGAATTATCTGTTTTGAATTCAGTAAAGCTATTTTGCGACAAGGCAATGAACAGACCAAAATGGTCAGAAATCATACAGACAATAGCTCCGGAAATCATCAGTTATGACATTTTTAACACCCGATCGAAATAGAAAAAATGGTCAAAATTCATGGGTTATAGCTCATGAATTCGTCGATTTTGTATTCGGCAAAGATTTCAAGAGCCGGTAAGAAACGGACCAAAACTAACAAAATGTGTTAGAAATCATTGGTTATCGCTCACTAAATCGTGACATATGCACTCCGCCTAATTGTGTGCACCGGGCTGAAAAGGGATGAAATCATAAAATTTGATTCCGCCGAGTCATTTGTTGTCGGACAAAGCCGTCAAAGTTGGACAAAAATCATTGCCTATAGCTCACAAACTCGTGAAGTTCAAACAATGGGTTATAACCCATGAAATCACGCCCGAGCCGAAACAGACCGTAGTGGTCAGAAAACCATGGGTTATAACCCATGAAATGGCAATATTTGAACTCCGCCAATTTATTTATCGCCGGGCCCAAACGTACGAGATGGGTCGATAATCATATGTTATAACTCATGAAATCATCAGTTTTGAAATCGGAAAAGATACTTTGACACGAGGCATCGAATAGACCAAAATGATCAGAAATCATACAGACAATAGTTCATGAAATCGTCAGTTTCTACATTTCCGACACATGGCTAAAAAAGAAGAAAATTGTTAAAATTATTGGTTTACCGCTCATGAAATCTTTGGTTTTGAATTCGGCAATGATTCGACGCGCCGGGTCAAAACGAACCGAAACTGACAAAATGTGTTAGAAATCATAACCTATAGCTCACGAAATCGCAAAATTTGCACTCCGCCTAATTGTCTGTACCGAGCGAAAATAGGACGTAAATAGACATGTTTCGTGGGTTATAGCTCACGAAATCGTGAAATTTGAATTCTTCGAGTCAATTGTCGTCGAACGAAACCATTGAAATTTGGCAAAAATCATTGCCTATAGCTCACGAACTCATGAAATTCGAACAATGAGTTATAACCCATGAAATATCACCCGGGTCGAAACAATCGAAAAACTATGGGTTATAACCATGAAATCGCGAAATTTAAACAATGCCTAATTATTTACCGCTGGACCCATACGCACGAGACAGGTCAATAATCACGGGTTATAGGTCATTAAATCGTCAGTTTTAAATTTGACAAAGATATTTTGACACGGGGCGTCGAATAGGCCAAAATGGTCAAATATCATGGACGACAGCCCATGAAACTGTCGGTTTTGGATTCAGCAAAGATTTCTAGCGTCATGTCGAAATAGACTAAAACTAACAAAATTTGTCCATTTACGCCCCTTTTCGGCCCGGTAGCTCCTGAAATCGTCCGTTTCAACATTTTCAATACTCGACCGAAACAAAAGAAAATGGTCAAATTTCATTGGTTACAGTTCATGAAATCATTGATTTTGAATTCGGCAAAGATTTTTGGCGCTTGGTCAAAACTGACCGAAACTGACAAAATATGTCAGAAATCATGGGTTATAGCTCACGAAATCGTGAAATATGCACTCCACCTAATTGTCTATGCCAGGCCAAAAAGGGGCGTAAATGGACAAATTTTATGGGTTACATAACACACAAAATCGTGAAATTTAACTCTGTCGAGTCATTTGATGCTAGACAACACCATCAAAGTTGGGGAAAAGTCACCGCCTATAGCTCACGAACTCATAAATTCGAACAATGGGTTATAACCTATGAAATCATGATATTTGAACTCTGCCTAATTATTTGTCGTCGGGCCCATACGCACGAGAAGGGTCAAATGGTCAAATATCATGGGTTACAGCGTATGAAATTGTCGATTTTGGATTCAGTAAAGATTTCTGGCGAAACTGACAAAAAGTGTCAGAAATCATGGGTTATAGCTCACGAAATCACAAAATATGCACTCCGTCTTATTGTCTGCACCGGGCCGAAAAGGGGCGTAAATGGACAAATTTCATGGGTTATAACTCACTAAATCGTGAAATTTGCCTCTGCCGAAGTTAGGCAAAAATCGTAAATGGACAAAACCGTCGAATTTAGGCAAAAATCATTTCCCATAGCTCACAAACTCGTGAAATTCGAACAATGGGTTATAACCCATGAAATCGCGCCCAGGTCGAAACGGGCCCAAACAGTCGGAAAACATGGGTTATTACCCATTAACTCGCATTATTTTCACTTCGCCTAATAATTTTTCGTCGGGCCCAAATGCACGAGAAGGGTCAATAATCACGTGTTGTAGCTCATGAAATCATCGGTTTTGAATTCGACAAAGATATTTTGACACGGCGTGTCGAACATACCAAAATGGTCAGAAATCATGCGGACGGTAGCTCCTGAAATTGTCGGTTTTGATATTTCCAACACCCGGCCAAAAAAAAGAAAATGGTCAAATTTCATGGGTTACAGTTCATGAAATCATCGATTTTGAATTTGGAAAAGACTTTTGGAGCTTGGTCAAAACGGACCGAAACTGACAAAATGTGTCAAAAATCATTGGTTACAGCTCACGAAATCGCAAAATATGCACTCCACCTAATTGTCTGTACCGGGCCGAAAAGGGGTGTAAATGAACAAATTTTGTGGGTTATAGCATACGAAATCATGAAATTTGACTCCGCCAAGTAATTTGCTGCTGGACAAAACCATCAAAGTTGGGCAAAACTCATTGCCTATTGCTCACAAACTCATGAAATTCGAACAATGGGTTATATCCCATGAAATCGCGCCCGCATCAAAACAGACTGAAACGGTCGGAAAAACATGGGTTAAAACCCATGAAATCGTGATATTTGAACCCCACCTACTTATTTGCCGCTGGGCCCAAAAGCACGAGAGGGGTCACTAATAACGTGTTATAGATCATGAAATCATCGGTTTTGAATTCTGCGAATATATTTTGACACTAGGTGTCACACAGACCAAAATGGTCAAAAATCATAAAGACAATAGCTCAAGAAATCGTCAGTTTTGACATTTTCGACACCCGGTCGAAACAGAAGATAATGGTCAAAATTCATGGGTTACAACTCATGAAATCGTCAACTTTGAATTTGACAAAGAGTTCTGGATTGAAACGGTCCGAAACTAACAAAATGTGTCAGAAATCATGGGTTATGGCTACCAAATTCACGAAATACGCACTGCGCCTAATTACCTGTACTGGCCAAAAAGGGAAGTAAATGGACAAATTACGTGGGTTATAGCTCACAAAATCGGGAAATTTGACTCCGTTGAGTCATTTGCCTTCTGACGAAGTTGTCAAAGTTAGGAAAAAATCATTGCCGATATCTCACGAACTCGTGAAATTCGAACAATGGTTTATAGCCCATGATATTGCGCCCGGGTTCGAAACAGACCAAAACAGTCAATAAACCATAGGTTATAACCTATGAAATCACGATATTTGAACTCCGCCTAATTATTTGCCACTGGGCCCAATCGCACGAGAAGGGGTAAATAATCACGTATTATAGCTCATGAAATTATCCGTTTTGAATTCTGCAAAGATATTTTGCGACGTGGCATTGAACAGACCAAAATGGTCAGAAATCATACGGACAATAGCTCTAGAAATTGTCGGTTTTGACATTTTTGACACCCGGCCGAAATAGAAGAAAATGGTTAAAATTCATGGGTTACGGCTCATGAATTCGTCGGTTTTGTATTCGACAAAGATTTCTAGAGCCGATTAGAAATGGACCGAAACTAACAAAATGTATTAGAAATCATTGGTTATCGCTCACTAAATCGCGAAATATGCACTCCGCCTAATTGTCTACACCGGGTTGAAAAAGGGACGTAAATGGACAGCCTTCTTGGGTTATAGTTAATGAAATCGTGAAATTTGATTCCACCAAGTCATTTTCTATCGGACAAAACCGTCGAAGTTGGGAAAAAATCGTTGCCTATAGCTCACAAACTCGTGAAATTCAAACAATGGGTTATAACCCATGAAATCAAGCCCGAGCCGAAACAGACCGTAGCGGTCGGAAAACTATAGGTTATAACCCATGAAATGGCAATATTTTAACTCCGCCTAATTATTTACCGTCGGGCCCAAACGCACGAGAAGGGTCAATAATCACGTGTTATAACTCATGAAATCATCAGTTTTGAAATCAGAAAAGATACTTTGACACGAGCCATCGAACAGACCAAAATGATCAGAAATCCTATGGATAATAGTTCATGAAATCGTCAATTTCTAAATTTCCAACACACAGCCAAAAAAGAAGAAAATTATTAAAATTCTTGGGTTACAGCTCATGAAATCATCGGTTTTGAATTCGGCAAAGATTCCTGGCGCCGGGTCGAAACGAACCGAAACTGACAAAATGTGATAGAAATCATAAGCTATAGCTCACAAAATCGCGAACTATGCACTCCGCCAAATTGTCTGTACCGGGCCAAAATAGGGCTTAAATAGACATGTTTCTTGGTTTATAGCTCACGAAATCGTGAAATTTGACTTCTTCGAGTCAATTGTTGTCGAATAAAACCGTTGAAATTTGGCAAAAGTCATTACCTATAGCTCACGAACTCATGAAAATTCGAACAATGAGTTATAACCCATAAAATCGCACCCGGGTCGAAACAGTTGGAAAACTATGGGTTGTAACCATGAAATCGGGATATTTGAACTCCACCTAATTATTTTCCGCTAGGCCCATACGCACGAGAAGGGTCAATTATCACATGTTATAGTTTATTAAATCGTTGGTTTTAAGTTTGACAAAGATATTTTGACATGGGGCGTCGTACAGACCAAAATGGTCAAATATCATGGGTTACAACCCATGAAATTGTTGGTTTTTGATTCGACAGAGATTTCTTGCGCCGGGTCGAAACAGACCAAAACTGACAAAAAGTGTCAAAAATCATGGGTTATAGCCAACGAAATCGCGAAATATGCACTCCGCCTTATTGTGTGCACCGGGACGAAAAGGGACGTAAATAGACAAATTTCATGGGTTATAGCTTACGAAATCATGAAATTTGACTTTGCCGAGTCATTTGTCGTCAGACTAAACTGTCAAAGTTGGGAAAAAAATCGTTTCTTATAGCGCACGAATTCGTGAAATTTGAACAATGGGTTATAACCCATGAAATCGCGCCCGGGTCGAACCGAACCCAAACTGTTGGAAAACATGGGTTATTACCCATTAAATCACAATATTTGCATTCACCTAATAATTTTTTGTCAGGCCCAAATGCATGAGAAAGGTCAATAATCACGTGTTATAGCTCATGAAATAATCCGTTTTGAATTCGGCAAAGATATTTAGACACGGCGTGTCGAACATACAAAAATAGTCAGAAATCATGCGGACAATAGCTCCTAAAATCGTCAGTATCAACATTTCCAACACCCGGCCGAAACAAAAGAAAATGGTTAAATTTCATGGGTTACAGTTCATGAAATCATCGATTTTGAATTCGGCAAAGATTTTTGGCTCTTGGTCAAAACGGACCGAAACTGACAAAATGTGTTAGAAATCATGGGTTATAGCTCACGATATATCATGAAATATGCACTCCACCTAATTGTCTACGCCGGGCCGAAAAGGGGCATAAATGGACAAATTTCGTGGGTTATAGATCATAAAATCATGAAATTTGACTCCGCCGAGTCATTTGCCGTTGGACAAAACCATCAAAGTTGGGCAAAAGTCGTTGCATATAGCTCACGAACTCGTTAAATTCGAACAATGGGTTATATCCCATGAAATCATGCTCGGGTCGAAATGGACCGAAACGGTCAGAAAAGCATGGGTAATAACCTATGAAATCGTGATATTTGAACTCCACCTACTTCTTTACCATTGGGCCCAAAAGCACGAGAAGGGTCACAAATAACGTGTTATAGATCATGAAATCATCGGTTTTGAATTCTGCGAAGATATTTTGACACTGGGCGTTACAATGACCAAAATGGTGAAAAATTGTACAGACAATAGCTCAAGAAATCATTGGTTTTGACTTTTTCGACACCCAGCCGAAACAGAAGATAATGGTTAAAATTTATGGGTTACAGCTTATGAAATCGTCGGCTTTGAATTTGAGAAAGATTTATGGATCAAAACAGGCTGAAACAGACAAAATTTGTCAGAACTCATGGGTTATGGTTACCAAATTCACGAAATATGCACTGCTCCTAATTACCTACACCGGATCAAAAAGGGGAGTAAATGGACAAATTACATGGATAATACCTCACGAAATCATAAAATTTGACTCCGCCGAGTCATTTGCCTTCCGACGAAGTTGTCGAAGTTGGGCAAAAATCGTTGCAGATAGCTCACGAACTCGTGATATTGGAACAATGGGTTATAGCCCATGATATTGCGTCGGGGTTCAAAACAAACAAAAATGGTCAATAAACCATAGGTTATAACCTATGAAATCGCGACATTTGAACTCCGCCTAATTATTTACCACTGGGCCTAATCGCAAGAGAATGGGTCAATAATCACGTGTTATAAGTCTTGAAATTTTCCGTTTTGAATTCACAAAGGTATTTTTGTGACGGGGCATTGAACAGACCAAAATGGTCAGAAATCATACAGACAATAGCTCCGGAAATCGTCGGTTTTGACATTTCTGACACCCGGTCGAAACAGAAGAAAATGGTCAAAATTTATGGGTTATAGCTCATGAATTCGTCGGTTTTGTATTCGGCAAAGATTTCTAGAGCCGGTTAGAAAAGGACCGAAACTAACAAAACGTGTTAGAAATCATTGGTTATCGCTCATAAAATCGTGAAATATGCACTCCGCCTAATTGTGTGCACCAGGCTGAAAAGGGACGTAAATGGACAACCTTCGTGGGTTATAGCTAACGAAATCGTGAAATTTGATTCCGCCGAGTCATCTGCTGTCGGACAAAACTGTCCCAGTTAGGCAAAAATCGTTGCATATAGCTAACAAACTCGTGAAATTCAAACAATGGGTTATATAACCCATGAAATCACGCCCGAGCCGAAACGGACCGAAGCGGTCAGAAAACCATGGGTTATAACCCAAGAAATGGCAATATTTGAACTCCTCCTAATTATTTACCGCCAGGCCCAAACGCACGATAAGGGTCAATAATCACGTGTTATAACTCATGAAATCATCAGTTTTGAAATTGGAAAAGATACTTTGACACGAGGCATCGAACAGACCAAAATGGTCAGAAATCGTACGAACAATAGTTCATGAAATCGTCAGTTTCTACATTTTCGATACACGGCCAAAAAAGAAGAAACTTGTTAAAATTCATGGGTTATAGCTCATGAAATTATCGGTTTTGAATTCGACAAAGATTCCTGGCGTCGTGTCGAAACGAACCGAAACTAACAAAATGTGTTAGAAATCATAGGCTATAGCTCACGAAATCGTAAAATATGCACTCCGCCTAATTAACTTCACCGGGCCAAAAAGGGGGGCATAAATAGACATGTTTTGTGGGTTATAGCTCACGAAATCGTGAAATTTGACTTCTTCTAGTCAATTATCGTCGAACGAAACCGTTGAAACTCATGGGTTACAGCTCATGAAATCATCGACTTTGAATTTGACAAAGATTTCGGGATCAAAAAGGGCCAAAACTGACAAAATGTGTCAGAAATCCTGGGTTATGGCTACTAAATTCACGAAATATGCACTGCGCCTAATTACCTGCATCGGACCAAAAAGGGGCGTAAATGGACAAATTACGTGGGTTATAGCTCACGAAATAATAAAATTTGACTCCGCTGAGTCATTTGCCTTCCGACAAAGTTGTTGAAGTTTGGAAAAATCGTTACCGATATCTCACAAACTCGTGAAATTCGAACAATTGGTTATAACCCATGAAATCACGATATTTGAACTCTGCCTAATTATTTGTTGCCGGGCCCATACGCACGGGAAGGGTCAATAATCACGTATTATAGGTCATGAAATCATCGGCTTTAAATTTGACAAAGATATTTTGACACGGGGGCGTCGAACAGACCAAAATGGTCAAATATCATGGGTTACAGCCCATGAAATTGTCAGTTTTGGATTCGGTAAAGATTTCTAGCACCGGGTCGAAACAGACCAAAACTAACAAAAAGTGTCAGAAATCATGGGTCATAGCTCACGAAATCGCGAAATATGCACTCCGTCTTATTGTCTGCACCGGGCCAAAAAAGGGGTGTAAATGGACAAATTTCGTGGGTTATAGCTCATTAAATCATGAAATTTGACTCTACCGAGTCATTTGTCGTCGGACAAAACTATCGAAGTTGGGTAAAAATCGTTTCCTATAGCACAAAAACTCGTGAAATTCGAACAATGGGTTTTAACCCATGAAATCGCGCCCGGGTCGAAACGGGCCCAAACAGTTGCATAACATGGATTATTACCCATTAAATCGCAATATTTACACTTTGCCTAATAATTTTCTGTCGGGCGCAAATGCACGAGAAGGGTCAATAATCACATGTTATAGATCATGAAATCATCGGTTTTGAATGCGACAAAGATATTTTGACACGACGTGTCGAACATACCAAAATGGTAAAAAATAGTGCGGACGGTAGCTCCTGAAATCGTCGGTTTCGGCATTTTCGACACCCATCCGAAACAAAAGAAAATGGTCAAATTTCATGGGTTACAGTTCATGAAATCATCGATTTTGAATCCGACAAAGATTTTTGGCGCTTGGTCAAAACGGACCGAAACTGACAAAATGTGTCAGAAATAATGGGTTATAGCTCACGAAATCGCGAAATATGCACTCCATCTAATTGTCCATGCCGAGCCGAAAAGGGGCATAAATGGACAAATTTCGTAGGTTATAGCACATGTAATCATGAAATTTGACTCCGTCGAGTCATTTCCCGCTGGACAAAACCATCAAAGTTGGGCAAAAGTCGTTGCTTATAGCTCACGAACTCATGAAATTTGAACAATGGATTATATCCCATGAAATCGCGTCCGGTTCGAAACAGACTGAAACAGTCGGAAAAACATGGGTTATAACCCATGAAATGGTGATATTTGAACTCCACCTACTTAGTTTCTGCTTGGCCCAAAAGCACAAGAAGGGTCACTAATCATGTGTTATAGATCATGAAATCATCAGTTTTGAATTCTACGAAGATATTTTGACACTTGGTGTCACACAGACCAAAATGGTCAAAAATCATATAGACAAATAGTTCAAGAAATTATCGGTTTTGATATTTTTGATGCCCGATCGAAACAGAAGATAATGGTCAAAATTCATGGGTTACAACTTATGACATCGTCGGCTTTGAATTTGACAAAGATTTCTAGATCGAAACGGGCCAAAACTAACAAAATGTGTCAGAAATCATGGGTTATGGCTACCAAATTCACAAAATACGCGCTGCACCTAATTACCTGCACCAGGCCAAAAAGGAGCATAAACGGACAAATTACGTGGGTTATAGCTCACGAAATCGTGAAATTTGACTCCGCTGAGTCATTTGCCTTCTGTCGAAGTTGTCAAAGTTGGGAAAAATAGTTACCGATATCTCACAAACTCGTGAAATTCAAACAATGGGTTATAACCCATGAAATCACGATATTTGAACTCCGCCTAATTATTTGTCGTCGGGCCCATACGCATGAGAAGGGTCAATAATCATGTATTGCAGGTAATGAAATCATCGGTTTTAAATTCGACAAATATATTTTGACACGGGGCGTTGAACAGACCAAAATGGTCAAATATCATGGGTTACAGCCCATGAAATTGTCGGTTTCGGATTCGGTAAAGATATCTGGCGTCGGGTCGAAACAGACTAAAACTGAGAAAAAGTGTCAGAAATCATGGGTCATAGTTCACGAAATCGCGAAATATGCACTCCGTCTTATTGTCTGCACCGGGCTGAAAAGAGGCGTAAATGGACAAATTTCATGGGTTATAGCTCACTAAATCATGAAATTTAACTATGCCGAGTCATTTGTCGTCGAACAAAACCGTCAAAGTTAGGCAAAAATCATTTCCTATAGCTTACAAACTCGTGAAATTCAAACAATGGGTTTTAACCCATGAAATCGCGCCTGGGTCGAAACGGGCCCAAACAGTCGAAAAACATGGGTTATTACCCATTAAATCGCAATATTTGCACTCCACCTAATAATTTTCTGTCGGGCGCAAATCCATGAGAAGGGTCAATAATCACGTGTTATAGCTCATAAAATCATCGGTTTTTAATGCGACAAAGATATTTTGACACGACGTGTCGAACGTACCAAAATGGTCAGAAATAGTGCGGACAATAGCTCCTAAAATCGTTGGTTTCGGCATTTCCGACACCCGGCCGTAACAAAACAAAATTATCAAATTTCATGGGTTATAGTTCATGAAATCATCGATTTTGAATTCGACAAATATTTTTGGTGCTTGGTCAAAACAGACCGAAACTGACAAAATGTGTCAGAAATCATAGGTTATAGCTCACGAAATCGCGAAATATGCACTGCACCTAATTGTCTACGCCGGGTCGAAAAGGGGCATAAATGGACAAATTTTGTGGGTTATAGCACACAAAATCGTAAAATTTGACTCCGCCGAGTCATTTGCCACTGGACAAAACCATCAAAGTTGGGCAAAAGTCGTTGCCTATAGCTCACGAACTCTTGAAATTCAAAAAATGTGTTATAACCCATGAAATCGTGCCCAGTTCCAAACGAACTGAAACGGTCGGAAAAACATGGGTTATAACCCATGAAATGGCGATATTTGAACTCCACCTACTTATTTTCCGCTGGGCACAAAAGCACGAGAAGGGTCACTAATCATGTGTTATATATAATGAAATCAACGGTTTTGAATTCTACGAATATATTTTGACACTGGGCATCACACAGACCAAAATGGTCAAAAATCGTACAGACAATAGCTCAAGAAATCGTCGGTTTTGATATTTTTGACACCCGGATGAAACAGAAGATAATGATCAAAATTAATGGGTTACAACTCATGAAATCATCGGCTTTGAATTTGACAAAGATTTCTGGATCGAAACGTGCGGAAACTGACAAAATGTGTCAGAAATCATGGGTTATGGCTACCAAAATTCACGAAATACGCACTGCGCCTAATTACCTACACTGGGCAAAAAATGGGCGTAAATGGGCAAATTACGTGGGTTATAGCTCACAAAATCGTGAAATTTGACTCCACTGAATCATTTGCCTTCCGACAAAGTTGTCAAAGTTAGGCAAAAATCATTACCAATATCTAGCGAACTCGTGAAATTCGAACAATGGGTTATAGCCCATGATATTGCGCCCGGGTTCGAAACAGACCAAAACGGTCAATAAACCATATGTTATAACCTATAAAATCGTGATATTTGAACTCCGCCTAATTATTTGCCCATGGGCCCAATCGCACGAGAAGGGGTCAATAATCACATGTTATAGCTCATGAAATTATCTGTTTTGAATTCTGCAAAGATATTTTGCGACGAGGCATTGAACAGACCAAAATGGTTAGAAATCGTACGAACAATAGCTCCGGAAATCGTCGGTTTTGAAATTTCCGACACCCAGCCGAAACTAAAGAAAATGGTCAAAATTCATGGGTTACAGCTCATGAATTCACCGGTTTTGTATTCGGCAAAGATTTATAGAGCCGGTAAGAAACAGACCAAAACTAACAAAATGTGTTAGAAATCATTGGTTATTGCTCACTAAATCGCGAAATATGCAGTCCACCTAATTGTGAGCACTGGGCTGAAAAGGGACGCAAATGGACAACCTTCGTGGGTTATAGTTAACAAAATCATGAATTTTGATTCCACCGAGTCATTTGCTGTCGGACAAAACCGTCAAAGTTAGGCAATAATCATTGCCTATAGCACACAAACTCGTGAAATTCAAACAATGGGTTTTAACCCATGAAATCGCGCCCGGGCCGAAACGGGCCCAAACAGTCGAAAAACATGGGTTATTACCCATTAAATCGTAATATTTGCACTCCACCTAATAATTTTCTGTCGGGCCCAAATCCATGAGAAGGGTCAATAATCACGTGTTATAGCTCATAAAATCATCGGTTTTTAATGCGACAAAGATATTTTGACATGGCGTGTCGAACATACCAAAATGGTCAGAAATAGTGCGGACGGTAGCTCCTAAAATCGTTGGTTTCGGCATTTCCGACACCCGGCCGAAACAAAACAAAATGATCAAATTTCATGGGTTATAGTTCATGAAATCATCGATTTTGAATTCGACAAAGATTTTTGGCGCTTGGTCCAAACGGACCAAAACTGACAAAATGTGTCAGAAATCATAGGTTATAGCTCACGAAATCACGAAATATGCACTACACCTAATTGTCTATGCTGGGTCAAAAAGGGGCATAAATGGACAAATTTTGTGGGTTATAGCACACGAAATCGTAAAATTTGACTCCGTCGAGTCATTTGCCACTGGACAAAACCATCAAAGTTGGGCAAAAGTCGTCGCCTATAGCTTACAAACTCTTGAAATTCAAAAAATGGGTTATATCCCATGAAATTGCGCCCGGTTCGAAACGAACTGAAACAGTCGGAAAAACATGGGATATAACCCATGAATGGCGATATTTGAACTCCACCTACTTATTTTCTACTGGGTTCAAAAGCACGAGAAGGGTCAATAATCACGTGTTATAGATCATGAAATCAACGGTTTTGATTCTACGAATATATTTTGACACTGGGCGTCACACAGACCAAAATGGTCAAAAATCGTACAGACAATAGGGTCAATTATCGTCGGTTTTGATATTTTTGACACCCGGTTGAAACAGAAGATAATGGTCAAAATTAATGGGTTACAGCTCATGAAATCATCGGCTTTGAATTTGACAAAGATTTCTGGATCGAAACGTGCGGAAACTGACAAAATGTGTCAGAAATCATGGGTTATGGCTACCAAAATTCACGAAATACGCACTGCGCCTAATTACCTACACTGGGCAAAAAAGGGGCATAAATGGGCAAATTACGTGGGTTATAGCTCACAAAATCGTGAAATTTGACTCCGCTGAATCATTTGCCTCCCGACGAAGTTGTCAAAGTTGGGCAAAAATCGTTACCAATATCTAGCGAACTCGTGAAATTCGAACAATGGGTTATAGCCCATGATATTGCGCCCGGGTTCGAAACAGACCAAAACGGTCAATAAACCATAGGTTATAACCTATAAAATCATGATATTTGAACTCCGCCTAATTATTTGCCCATGGGCCCAATCGCACAAGAAGGGGTCAATAATCACATGTTATAGCTCATGAAATTATCCGTTTTGAATTCTGCAAAAATATTTTGTGACGGGGCATTGAACAGACCAAAATGGTTAGAAATCGTACGAACAATAGCTCCGAAAATCGTCGGTTTTGAAATTTCCGAAACCCAGCCGAAACTAAAGAAAATGGTCAAAATTCATGGGTTACAGCTCATGAATTCGCCGGTTTTGTATTCGGCAAAGATTTCTAGAGCCGGTAAGAAACAGACCGAAACTAATAAAATGTGTTAGAAATCATTGGTTATCGCTCACTAAATCGTGAAATATGCAGTCCACCTAATTGTGAGCACCGGGCTAAAAAGGGATGCAAATGGACAACCTTCGTGGGTTATAGTTAACAAAATCGTGAATTTTGATTCCGCCGAGTCATATTCTGTCGGACAAAACCGTCAAAGTTGGGCAATAATCGTTGCCTATAGCACACAAACTCGTGAAATTCAAACAATGGGTTATAACCCATGAAATTGCGCCCGAGCCGAAACTGACCGAAGCGGTCGGTAAACCATGGGTTATAACCCATGAAATGGCAATATTTGAATTCCGCCTAATTATTTACCGTCGGGCCCAAATGCACAAGAAGGGTCAATAATCACGTGTTATAACTCATGAAATCACCAGTTTTGAATTCGAAAAAGATACTTTGACACGTGGCATCAAACAGACCAAAATGGTCAGAAATCGTACGGACAATAGTTCATAAAATCGCCAGTTTCTACCTTTCCAACACACGGCAAAGATTCCTGGCGTCGGGTCAAAATGAACCGAAACTGACAAAATGTGTTAGAAATCATACGCTATAGCTCACGAAATCACGAAATATGCACTCCGCCTAACTGTCTGTACCAGGCCAAATTGGGGCGTAAGTAGACATGTTTCGTGGGTTATAGCTCACGAAATCGTGAAATTTGACTTCTTCGAGTCAATTGTTGTTGAACAAAACCGTCAAAATTTGGCAAAAATCATTGTGTATAGCTCACGAACTCATGAAAATCGAACAATGAGTTATAACCTATGACATCGCACCTGGGTTAAAACAGTCAGAAAACTATGGTTTATAACCATGAAATTGCGATATTTGAACTCCACCTTATTATTTGTCGCAGAGCCCATACACACGAGAAGGGTCAATAATCACGTGTTATAGGTCATTAAATCGTCGGTTTTAAATTCGACAAAGATATTTTGACACGAGACATCGAACAGATTTCGGCAAAGATAATTTGACATGGTCAAATATCATGGGTTACAGCCCATCAAATTATCAGCTTTGGATTCGGCAAAGATTTCTGGCGTCGGGTCGAAACAGACCATAACTGACAAAAAGTGTCAACATTTCCAACACCTGGCCAAAACAAAAGAAAATGGTCAAATTTCATAGGTTACAGTTCATGAAATCATCAATTTTGAATTCGGCAAAGATTTTTGGTGCTTGGTCAAAACGGACCGAAACTGACAAAATGTGTGTGAAATCATGGGTTATAGCTCATGAAATCGTGAAATATGCACTCCACCTAATTGTCTACGTCGGGCCGAAAAGGGGCATAAATGGATAAATTTGGTGGGTTATAGCACACAAAATAATGAAATTTGACTCCGTCGAGTCATTTGCCGCTGGACAAAACCATCAAAGTTGGGCAAAAGTCGTTGCCTATAGCTCACGTACTCGTTAAATTCGAAAAATAGGTTATATCCCATGAAATCACACCCGGGTCGAAACGGACTAAAACCGTCGGAAACCTATGGGTTATAATCTGTGAAATCGCGATATTTGAACTCCACCTACTTCTTTACTGTTTGGCCCAAAAGCACGAGAAGGGTCACTAATCACGTGTTATAGATCATGAAATTATTGGTTTTGAATTCTGCAAAGATATTTTGACACTAGACGTTACACAGACCAAAATGGTCAAAAATTATACAGACAATAGCTCAAGAAATCATCGGTTTTGACATTTTTGACACCCAGCTGAAACAGAAGATAATGGTCAAAATTTATGGGTTAAAGCTCATGAAATCGTCGACTTTGAATTTGACAAAGATTTATGGATCAAAACAGGCCGAAACTGACAAAATTTGTCAGAACTCATCGGTATTGGCTACCAAATTCACGAAATATGCACTACTCCTAATTACCTGCACCGGGCCAAAAACAGAGTAAATGGATAAATTACGTGGGTTATAGCTCACGAAATCGTGAAATTTGACTTCGCCGAGTCATTTGCCTTCCGACGAAGTTGTCGAAGTTAGGCAAAAATCGTTGCCAATAGCACACGAACTCGTGAAATTCGAACAATAGGTTATAGCCCATGATACTACGCCTGGGTTTGAAACAGACCGAAAAGGTCAATAAACCATAGGTTATAACCTATGAAATCATACAGACAATAGCTCCGAAAATCATCGGTTTAGACATTTCCGACACCCAGTCGAAACAGAAAAAGTGGTCAAAATTCTAGGGTTATAGCTCATGAATTCGTCGACTTTGTATTCGGCAAAGATTTCTAGAGCCGGTTAGAAACAGACCAAAACTAGCAAAATGTGTCAAAAATCATTGGTAATCGCTCACTAAATCGCGAAATATGCACTCCGCCTAATTGTGCGCACCGGGCTGAAAAAAGGACGTAAATGGACAACCTTCGTGGGTTATAGTTAACTAAATCGTGAAATTTGATTCCGCCGAGTCATTTGCTATCGGACAAAACCATCGAAGTTGGGCAAAAATTGTTGCCTATATAGCTCACAAACTCGTGAAGTTCAAACAATGGGTTATAACCCATGAAATCACGCCCGAGCCGAAACAAACCGTAGCAGTCGGAAAACCATGGGTTATAACACATGAAATGGCAATATTTAAACTCTGCCTAATTATTTACCGCTGGGCCCAAACGCACGAGAAGGGTCAATAATCATGTGTTATAACTCATGAAATCATCAGTTTTGAAATCGGAAAAGATACTTTGACACGAGACATCGAACAGACCAAAATAATCAGAAATCGTACGGACAATAGTTCATGAAATTGCCAGTTTCTACATTTCCAACACACGGCTAAAAAAGAAGGAAATTGTTAAAATTCATGGTTTACAGCTCATGAAATCATCGGTTTTGAATTCGGTAAAGATTCCAGGCGCCGGGTCGAAAAGAACAGAAACTGACAAAATTTGTTAGAAATCATAAGTTATAGCTTACGAAATCACGAAATATGCACTCCGCCTAATTGTCTGTACCGGGCCAAAATGGGGCGTAAATAAACATGTTTTGTGGGTTATAGCTCACGAAATCGTGAAATTTGAATTCTTCGAGTAAATTGTCATCGAACGAAACCGTCGAAGTTTGGCAAAAATCATTGTCTATAGCTCACGAACTCATGAAATTCGTACAATGAGTTATAACCCATGAAATCGCACCCTGGTCGAAACAGTCGAAAAACTATGGGTTATAACCATGAAATCGCGATATTTAAACAGTGCCTAATTATTTACCGCTGGACCCATACGCACGAGACGGGTCAATAATCACGTGTTATAGGTCATTAGATCGTCAGTTTTAAATTCGACAAAGATATTTTAACACGGGGCGTCGGACAGACCAAAATGGTCCAATATCATGGGCGACAGCCCATGAAATTATCGGTTTTGGATTCGGCAAAGATTTCTGGCGCCGGGTCGAAATAGACCAAAACTAACTAAATTTGTCCATTTACGCCCCTTTTCGGCCCTGTAGCTCCTGAAATCGTCAGTTTCAACATTTCCAATACTCGGCCGAAATTAAATAAAATGGTCAAATTTCAATGGTTACAGTTCATGAAATCATCGATTTTGAATTCGGCAATGATTTTTGGAAATTGGTCAAAACAGACGGAAACTGACAAAATGTGACAGAAATCATGGGTTATAGCTCACGAAATCGTGAAATATGCACTCCACCTAATTGTCTACGCCGGGCCGAAAAGTGGCATTAATGGACCAATTTTGTGGGTTATAGCACACAAAATCGTGAAATTTGACTCCGTCGAGTCATTTGCCGCTGGAAAAAAGCCATCAAAGTTGGGCAAAAGTCGTTGCCTATAGCTCACGAACTCGTAAAATTCGAACAATGAGTTATAACCCATGAAATCATGTTATTTGAACTCCGCCTAATTATTTGTCGTCGGGCCCATACGCACGAGAAGGTTCAAAATGGTCAAATATCATGGGTTACAGCCCATGAAATTGTCGGTTTTGGATTCGACAAAGATTTCTGGCGCCGGGTTAAAACAGACTAAAACTAACAAAAAGTGTCAGAAATCATGGGTTATAACTCACTAAATCGTGAAATTTGACTCTGCCATGTCATTTGTTGTCAGACAAAACCGTCGAAGTTAGGAAAAAATCGTTTCCCATAGCTCACAAACTCGTGAAATTCGAACAATGGGTTTTAACCCATGAAATCGCGCCCGGGTCGAAACGGGCCCAAACAGTCGGAAAACATGGGTTATTATCCATTAAATAGAAATATTTGCACTCCGCCTAATAATTTTTCGTCAGGCCCAAATGCACGAGAAGGATCAATAATCACGTGTTATAGCTCATGAAATCATCGTATTTGAATTCGGCAAAGATATTTTGACACGGGGTGTTGAACAAACTAAAATGGTCAGATATTGTGCGGACGGTAGCTCCTTAAATAGACGGTTTCGACATTTCTGACCCCCGGCCGAAATAAAAGAAAATGGTCAAATCCATGGGTTATAGTTCATGAAATTGTCGATTTTGAATTCGACAAATATTTTTGGTGCTTGGTCAAAACGGACCGAAACTGACAAAATGTGTCTGAAATCATGGGTTATAGCTCATGAAATCGCAAAATATGTACCCCACCAAATTGTCTATGCTGGGCCGAAAAGGGGCGTAAATGGACAAATTTCGTGGGTTATAGCACACGAAATCGTGAAATTTGACTCCGCCGAGTCATTTGCCACTGGACAAAACCATCAAAGTTGGGCAAAAGTCGTTACCTATAGCTCACGAACACATGAAATTCGAACAATGGTTATATCCCATGAAATCGCACTCAGTTCGAAACGGACTGAAACTGTCAGAAAAACATGGGTTATAACCCTTGAAATAGCAATATTTGAACTCCTCCTACTTATTTGCCGCTGGGCCCAAAAGAACGAGAAGGGTCATTAATCACATGTTATAGATCATGAAATCATCGGTTTTGAATTCTACGAAGATATTATGACACTGGGCGTTACACAGACCAAAATGGTCAAAAATTGTACAGACAATAGCTCAAGAAATCATCGGTTTTGACATTTTCGACACCCGGCCGAAGCAGAAGATAATGGTCAAATTTTGTGGGTTACAGCTCATGAAATCACCGGCTTTGAATTTGACAAAGATTTATGGATCAAAACGGGCCGAAACTGACAAAATTGTCCGAACTCATGGGTTATGGCTACCAAATTCGCGAAATATGTACTGCTCCTAATTACCTACACCGAGCCAAAAAAGGGCATAAATGGACAAATTACGTGGGTTATAGCTCACGAAATCGTGAAATTTGACTCCGCCCAGTCATTTGCCTTCCGATGAAGTTGTCGTAGTTGGGCAAAAATCGTCGCCGATAGCTCACGAACTCGTAAAATTTGAACAATGGGTTATAGCCCATGATATTGCGACCGGGTTGAAAACAGACCAAAACGGTCAATAAACCGTAAGTTATAACCTATGAAATCGCGATATTTGAACTCCGCCTAATTATTTTCCACTGGGCTCAATCGCAAGAGAATGGGTCAATAATCACGTGTTATAGCTCATGAAATTATCCGTTTTGAATTTAACAAAGATATTTTATGACAGGGCATTGAACATACCCAAATGGTCAGAATTCATACGGACAATAGTTTCGGAAATTGTCGGTTTTGACATTTTCGACACCTGGTCGAAACAGAAGAAAATGGTCAAAATTCATGGGTTACAACTAATGAATTCATTAGTTTTGTATTCGGCAAAGATTTCTAGAGCCGGTTAGAAATGGACCAAAACTAACAAAATGTGTCAGAAATCATTAGTTATCACTCATAAAATCGTGAAATATGCACTCCGCTGGTTAGAAACGGAAATCGTATGTTTCAGCGTTTTCGACACCTGGCCATAATAAAAGAAAATGGTCAAATTTCAAGGGTTACAGTTCATGAAATCAACGATTTTGAATTCGACAAAGATTTTTAGCGCTTGGTCAAAACGGACTGAAACTGACAAAATGTGTCAGAAATCATGGGTTATAGCTCACGAAATCGCGAAATATGCACTCCACCTGATTGTCTATGCCGGGTCGAAAAGGGGCGTAAATGGACAAATTTTGTGGGTAATAGCACACAAAAACATAAAATTTGACTCCGCCGAGTCATTTGCCACTGGACAAAACCATCAAAGTTAGGCAAAAGTCATTGCCTATACCTCACGAACTCATGAAATTCGAACAATGGGTTATATCCCATGAAATCGCACCCGGGTCGAAATGGACGGAGACGGTCAAGCAAAATATGCACTCCGCCTAATTGTCTGTACCGAGCCAAAATGGGGAGTAAATAGACATGTTTCGTGGGTTATAGCTCACGAAATCATGAAATTTGACTTCTTCGAGTCATTTGTCATCGAATGAAATCGTTAAAATTTGGCAAAAATCATTGCCTATAGCTCACGAACTCGTGAAATTCCAACAATGGGTTATAACCCATGAAATCGCACCCGGGTCGAAACAGTTGGAAAACTATGGGTTATAACCATGAAATCGCGATATTTAAACTCCACCTAATTTTTTACTGCCGAGCCCATACGTACGAGAAGGGTCAATAATCACGTGTTATAGGTCATAAAATCATCGGGTTTAAATTCGACAAATATATTTTGATACGAGGCATCGAACAGACCAAAATGGTCAATATCATGAGTTACAGCGCATATAATTGTCGGTTTTGAATTCGGCAAAGATTTCTGACGACGGGTCGAAATGGACCGAAACTGACAAAAGTGTCAAAAATCATGGGTTATAGATCACGAAATCGTGAAATATGACTCTGCCGAGTCATTTATCATCGGACTAAACCATCGAAGTTGGGCAAAAATCGTTTCATATAGCTCACGAACTCGTGAAATTCGAACAATGGGTTTTAACCCATGAAATCGTGCCTGGATCGAAACGGACACAAATAGTCAGAAAACATGGGTTACTACCCATTTAATCGCAATATTTTCACTCTGCCTAATAATTTTCTGTTGGGCCCAAATGCACGAGAAGGGTCCATAATCACGTGTTATAGCTCATGAAATCATTGATTTTGAATTCGGCAAAGATATTTTGACACGACGTCTTGAACATACCAAAATTGTCAGAAATCGTGTGGACGGTAGCTCCTGAAATCGTCAGTTGACATTTCCGACACTCGGCCGAAACAAAAGAAAATGGTCAAATTTCATGGGTTACAGTTCATAAAATCTTGGATTTTGAATTCAGCAAAGATTTTTGGCGCTTGCTCAAAACGGACCAAAATTGGCAAAATGTGCCAGAAATCATTGGTTATAGCTCACATAATTGCGAAATATGCACTCCACCTAATTGTCTACGCTGGGCCGAAAAGGGCATAAATGGACAAATTTCGTGGGTTATAGCACATGAAATCGTGAAATTTGACTCCGGCGAGTCATTTGCCGCTGGACAAAACCATCAAAGTTGGGCAAAAGTTGTCGCCTATAGCTCATGAACTCGTGAAATTTGAATAATGGGTTATATTCCATGAAATCGTGCTTGGGTCGAAACGGACAGAAACAGTCGGAAAAACGTGGGTTATAACCCATGAAATCGTGATATTTGAACTCCACCTACTTATTTGTTGCTAGGCCCAAAAGCACGAGTACGGTCACTAATCACGTGTTATAGATCATGAAATCATCGGTTTTGAATTCTGCAAATATATTTTAACACTGGGTGTCACACAGACCAAAATGGTCAAAAATCGTACAGACAATAGCTCAAGAAATCTTCGGTTTTGACATTTTTGACACCCAGTCGAAACAGAAGATAATGGTCTAAATTCATAGGTTATAGATCATAAAATTGTCGGCTTTGAATTTGACAATGATATCTGGATCAAAACAGGCCCAATCGCACGAGAAGGGTCAATAATCACGTGTTATAGCTCATGAAATTATCTGTTTTGAATTCAACAAAGATATTTTGTGACGGGGCATTGAACAAACCAAAATGGTCAGAAACAGAACGTAATGGTCAAAATTTATGGGTTACAGCTCATGAATTCATCGGTTTTGTATTCGACAAAGATTTTGGAGCCGTTTAGAAACAGACCGAAACAAACAAAATGTGTCAGAAATCATTGGTTATCACTCACAAAATCATGAAATATGCACTCCGCCTAATTGTCTGCACAGGGCTGAAAAGGGACTGTAGGCTGTCTAAAAATCACAATAGATAGTTTATCCCCCATCAAATATCGATGATGGAAGTTACAATCTGACGACTTCCAGAAGGCTACAATTTGAAGACTTTCACGTAGATCGCTGAAGGTTACAATCTGACGACCTTCACGACAACCGATGAGAGCTCTAATCAACAGCCTTCACAATCAACATCGGGAGTTACAATCTGACAACTCTCATATTTTCGAGCAGCCAAGGTGAAGATCACTCAACAATGGTCTTTACAATGCTCTACAGAAGAGGTTACAAGCCAACCAACTTCTTCTAAAACACGGAAGTCATCCCCGCGTTACAATTCTGGAAGTGCACCCGACCTCAGCGTTTCCAAGCTACAACAAGACAAATGCGAACGACCTTCGCGTTCTTGAGGTTCAACTAACACCCGACCTCAGCGTTTCCAAGCTGCAGCAAGGCAAACGCGAGCGACCCTCGTGTTCTGGATGTTCAGCCAACACCCAACCTCGCGTCTCATTTCTAAGACGCGAGTTTAGGATCCTGAACGCCAACGTGGGCGTTTGACTCGTTCAAGCAAGAGCTGAACGGTTGCAGGAACCGTTTTCCCTTCACGATCTGAGGGATTTTCGCCCCACTTGGGAGCGGATTAAGGAGGCGGTTACACCCCTCTCAACCCCATTATGGAGAGAATTAAGGGGGCGGTTACACCCCTTAATTCCATATAAATAGGGGTAAACTCAACTGAGTTCAGGTCCTTCTTCTTTTTGGCTGGCTTTTGGAAACGAAGACTGGGCAGCAAAGGGGGATCCTTGGAGCATTTCTGGAGCTTGGGAGATCTGCAACGAGGAGCTTCTTCATCCTTGGCTTACAACCGATCTTCGGTTCAAAACAACTCTTTTACAGAGTTCTTCAAAACTCGTTCAGAGTTATCAACTCGTCCAGAGTTCTAAAACTTGCCACGCAAGTTCTCCACAACGTCAAATCATGAGGAGAAGACATCATTCTAGTGAATCAAAACGTCGGATCGTCAACGGAGAGCAAACTCGACGCGAGCATTCGAGGGAGGCACTCCATCGCCACCGTGAAGAACCCAATTTTAAACAAAGGAGAAAACCCAATTTGTTTTCCTCTCTTTTGTAATCGAATTGTAACCGAGATTAAAGGAATCAAAATCAAATTTCTTTTATTCTCTTCCTTGCAATTTTTCCAACAAACAGGGACGTAAAAGAACAACCTTCGTGGGTTATAGTTAACGGGCCAAAATGGGGAGTAAATAGACATGTTTCGTGGGTTATAGCTCACGAAATCGTGAAATTTGAATTCTTCGAGTCAATTGTCGTCGAACGAAATCGTCGAAATTTGGCAAAAATCATTGCCTATAGCTCACGAACTCATGAAATTCGAACAATGAGTTATAACCCATGAAATCGCACACTGGTCAAACCAGTCGAAAAACTATGGGTTATAACCATGAAATCGCGATATTTAAACAGCACCCAATTATTTACCGCTGGACCCATACGCACGAGACGGGTCAATAATCACGTGTTATAGGTTATTAAATTGTCAGTTTTAAATACGACAAAGATATTTTGACACGGGGCTTCGGACAGACCAAAATGGTCAAATATCATGTGGACAGCCCATGAAATTGTCAGTTTTGGATTCGGCAAAGATTTCTAGCGCCGGGTCGAAACAGACCAAAACTAACAAAATTTGTCCATTTAAGCCCCTTTTCGGCCCAGTAGCTCCTGAAATCGTTAGTTTCAAAAATTCCAATACTCGGCCGAAATTAAAGAAAATGGTCAAATTTCATTGGTTACAGTTCATGAAATCATCGATTTTGAATTCGGTAAAGATTTTTGGCACTTGGTCAAAATAGACCGAAACTGACAAATGTGTCAGAAATCATGGGTTATAGCTCACGAAATCGTGAAATATGCACTCCACCTAATTGTCTACACCGGGCCGAAAAGGGGCGTAAATGGACCAATTTTGTGGGTTATCGCACACAAAATCGTGAAATATGACTCCGTCGAGTCATTTGCCGCTGGACAAAACCATCAAAGTTGGGCAAAAGTCGTTGCCTATAGCTCACGAACTCATAAAATTCGAACAATGAGTTATAACCCATGAAAACATGTTATTTGAACTCCACCTAATTATTTCCCGTCGGGCCCATACGCACGAGAAGGTTCAAAATGGTCAAATATCATGGGTTACAGCCCATGAAATTGTCGGTTTTGGATTCGACAAAGATTTCTAGCACCGGGTCGAAACAGACTAAAACTGACAAAAAGTGTCAGAAATCATGGGTTATAGCTCACGAAATCATGAAATATGCACTCCGTCTTATTGTCTGCACCGTGCCGAAAAGGGGCGTAAATGGACAAATTTCATGGGTTATAACTCATTAAATCATGAAATTTGACTTTGTCGTGTCATTTGTCATCAGACAAAACCGTCGAAGTTTGGCAAAAATCGTTTCCCATAGCTCACAAACTCATGAATTTCGAACAATGAGTTTTAACCCATGAAATCGCGCCCGGGTTAAAACGGGCCCAAACAGTCGGAAAACATGGGTTATTATCCATTAAATAGCAATATTTGCACTCGGCCTAATAAATTTCCGTCGGGCCCAAATGCTCGAGAAGGGTCAATAATCACTTGTTAAAGCTCATGAAATCATCAGTTTTTAATTCAGCAAAGATATTTTGACACGGGACGTCAAATAGACCAAAATGGTCAGATATTGTGCGGACGGTAGTTCCTTAAATCGACGGTTTCGGCATTTCTGACCCCCGGCCGAAATAAAAGAAAATTATCAAAATTTAGGGGTTATAGTTCATGAAATCGTCGATTTTGAATTCGACAAAGATTTTTGGTGCTTGGTCAAAACGGACCAAAACTGACAAAATGTGTCAGAAATCATGGGTTATAACTCACCAAATCGCGAAATATGCACCCCACCTAATTGTCTATGCCGGGCCAAAAAGGGGCGTAAATGGACAAATTTCGTGGGTTATAGCACACGAAATCGTGAAATTTTACTCCGCCGAGTCATTTGCCATGGGACAAAACCATCAAAGTTGGGCAAAAGTCGTTACCTATAGCTCACGAACACATGAAATTCGAACAATGGGTTATATCCCATGAAATCGCGCCGGTTCGAAACGCACTGAAACGGTCAGAAAAACATGGGTTATAACCCTTGAAATAGCAATATTTGAACTCCACCTACTTATTTGCCGTTAGGCCCAAAAGCACGAGAAGGGTCATTAATCACGTGTTATAGATCATGAAATCATCGGTTTTGAATTCTACGAAGATATTATGACACTAGGCGTTACACAGACCAAAATAGTCAAAAATTGTACAGACAATAGCTCAAAAAATCATCGGTTTTGACATTTTCGACACCCGATCGAAGCAGAAGATAATGGTCAAATTTTATGGGTTACAGCTCATGAAATCATCGACTTTGAATTTGACAAAGATTTATGGATCAAAATGGGTCGAAACTGACAAAATGTTGCAGAACTCATGGGTTATGGCTACCAAATTCACGAAATATGTACTGCTCCTAATTACCTACACCAGGCCAAAAAAGGGCATAAATGGACAAATTACGTGGGTTATAGCTCACGAAATCGTGAAATTTGACTCCGCCCAGTCATTTGCCTTCCGATGAAGTTGTCGAAGTTGGGCAAAAATCGTTGCCGATAGCACACGAACTCGTAAAATTTGAACAATGGGTTATAGCCCATGATATTGTGACCGGGTTGAAAACAGACCAAAACGGTCAATAAACCGTAAGTTATAACCTATGAAATCACGATATTTGTACTCCACCAAATTATTTTCCATTGGGCCCAATCGCAAGAGAATGGGTCAATAATCACGTGTTATTGCTCATGAAATTATTCGTTTTGAATTCTGCAAAGATATTTTACGACAGGGCATTGAACATACCCAAATGGTCAGAATTCATACGGACAATAGCTCCGGAAATCGTCGGTTTTGACATTTTCGACACCTGGTCGAAACAGAAGAAAATGGTCAAAATTCATGGGTTACAACTAATGAATTCGTCGGTTTTATATTCGGCAAAGATTTCTAGAGCCGGTTAGAAACGGACCGAAACTAACAAAATGTGTCAGAAATCATTGGTTATCACTCATAAAATCACGAAATATGCACTCCGCTGGTTAGAAACAGAACTCATCTGTTTCGGAATTTCCAACACCGGCCATAACAAAAGAAAATAGTCAAATTTCAGGGGTTACAGTTCATGAAATCAACGATTTTGAATTCGACAAAGATTTTTGGCGCTTGGTCAAAACGGACTGAAACTGACAAAATGTGTCAGAAATAATGGGTTATAGCTCACGAAATCACGAAATATGCACTCCACCTAATTGTCTATGCCGGGCCGAAAAGGGGCGTAAATGGACAAATTTTGTGGGTTATAGCACACAAAATCATAAAATTTGACTCCGTCGAGTCATTTGCCACTGGACAAAACCATCAAAGTTAGGCAAAAGTCATTGTCTATAGCTCACGAACTCATGAAATTCAAACAATGGGTTATATCCCATGAAATCGCACCCGGGTCGAAGTGGACGGAAACGGTCAGGCAAAATATGCACTCCGCCTAATTGTCTACCGAGCCAAAATGGGGCGTAAATAGACATGTTTCGTGGGTTATAGCTCAGGAAATCATGAAATTTGACTTCTTCGAGTCATTTGTCGTCGAATGAAATCGTTAAAATTTGGCAAAAATCATTGCCTATAGCTCACGAACTCGTGAAATTCGAACAATGGGTTATAACCCATGAAATCGCACCCAGGTCGAAACAGTCGGAAAACTATGGGTTATAACCATGAAATCGTGATACTTAAACTCCACCTAATTATTTACTGCCGGACCCATACGCACGAGAAGGGTCAATAATCACGTGTTATAGGTTATAAAATCATCGGGTTTAAATTCGACAAAAATATTTTAACATGAGGTGTCGAACAGACCAAAATGGTCAAATATCATGGCATACAGTGCATAAAATTGTTGGTTTTGAATTCGGCAAAGATTTCTGATGCCGGGTCAAAATGGATCGAAACTGACAAAAGTGTCAAAAATCATGGGTTATAGATCACGAAATCACGAAATATGACTCTGCCGGGTCATTTATCGTCGGACTAAGCCATCGAAGTTGGGCAAAAATCGTTTCATATAGTTCACGAACTCGTGAAATTCGAACAATGGGTTTTAACCCATGAAATCGTGCCTGGGTCGAAACGGACATAAATAGTCAGAAAACATGGGTTACTACCCATTTAATCGCAATATTTTCACTCTGCCTAATAATTTTCTGTCGGGCCCAAATGCACAAGAAGGGTCAATAATCACGTGTTATAGCTCATGAAATCATTGGTTCTGAATTCGGCAAAGATATTTTGACACGACGTCTTGAACATACCAAAATGGTCAGAAATCGGGTGGACAGTAGCTCCTGAAATCGTCGGTTTTGACATTTCCGACACCCGGCCGAAACAAAAGAAAATGGTCAAATTTTATGGGTTACAGTTCATAAAATCTTGGATTTTGAATTCGGCAAAGATTTTTGGCGCTTTCTCAAAACGGACTGAAAATGGCAAAATGTGCCAGAAATCATTGGTTATAGCTCTCATAATTGCGAAATATGCACTCCACCTAATTGTCTACGCTGGGCCGAAAAGGGTGTAAATGGACAAATTTCGTGGGTTATAGCACATGAAATCGTGAAATTTGACTCCGCTGAGTCATTTTCCGCTGGACAAAACCATCAAAGTTGGGCAAAAGTCGTTGCCTATAGCTCACGAACTCGTGAAATTCGAACAATGGGTTATATCCCATGAAATCACACCCGGGTCGAAACAGACAGAAATGGTCGGAAAAACGTGCGTTATAACCCATGAAATTGTGATATTTGAACTCCACCTACTTATTTGTTGCTAGGCCCAAAAGCACGAGAACAGTCACTAATCACGTGTTATAGATCATGAAATCATCGGTTTTGAATTCTGCAAATATATTTTAACACTGGGCGTCACATAGACCAAAATGGTCAAAAATCGTACAGACAATAGCTCAAGAAATCTTCGGTTTTGACATTTTTGACACCCAGTCGAAATAGAAGATAATGGTAAAAATTCATAGGTTACAGCTCACAAAATTGGCGGCTTTGAATTTGACAATGATTTCTGGATCAAAACGGGCCCAATCGCACGAGAAGGGTCAATAATCACGTGTTATAGCTCATGAAATTATCTGTTTTGAATTCAACAAAGATATTTTGTGACGAGGCATTGAAAAAACAAAAATGGTCAGAAACAAAACGGAATGGTTAAAATTTATGGGTTACAGCTCATGAATTCGTCGGTTTTGTATTCGACAAAGATTTCGGAGTCATTTAGAAAAAGATCAATACAAACAAATTGTGTCAGAAATCATTGGTTATCACTCACAAAATCATGAAATATGCACTCTGCCTAATTATCTGCACAGGGCTGAAAAGGGATGTAAAAGAACAACCTTCGTGGGTTATAGTTAACGGAATGGTGAAATTTGATTCTGCCGAGTCATTTGCTGTCGGATAAAACCGTCGAAGTTGGGCAAAAATTCGAACAATAAGTTATAATCCCTAAAATCGTACCCAGGTCGAAACAGTCAGAAAACTATGGGTTATAACCATGAAATCGCGATATTTGAATTCTGCCAAATTATTTGTCACCGGGCCCATATGTACGAGAAGGGTCAATAATCATGTGTTATAGGTCATGAAATTATCAGGTTTAAATTCGAGAAAGATATTTTGACACGGGGTATCGAACAGACCAAAATGGTCAAATATTACGTGTTACAGCACATGAAATTGTCGGTTTTGAATTCGGTTAAGTTTTCTGACGCCGGGTCGAAACGGACCAAAACTGACAAAAAGTGTCAGAAATCATGGGTTATAGCTCACGAACTCACAAAATATGCATTCCGCCTTATTGTATGCATCGGGCCGAAAAGGGGCGTAAATGGACAATTTTTGTGGGTAATAGCTCACGGAATCGTGAATTTTAACCTGCCGAGTCATTTATCGTCGGACTAAACCGTCGAAGTTGGGTAAAAATCATTTCATATAGATCACAAACTCATGAAATTCGAACAATAGGTTATAACCCATGAAATCACGGTCGGGTTGAAACGGACCCAACCAGTCAGAAAACAAGGGTTATTACCCATTAAATCGTAATATTTTCACTCCGTCTAATAATTTTTCGTCGGGCCCAAATGCACGAGAAGGGTCAGTAAACATGTGTTATAGCTCATGAAATCATCGGTTTTGAACTGGGCAAAGATATTTTGACACGGCGTGTCGAACATACTAAAATGGTCAGAAATCGTGCGGACGATAGCTCCTGAAGTCGTCCCGAAACTGACAAAATGTGTCAGAAATCATAGGTTATAGCTCACAAAATCGCAAAATATGCACTCCACATAATTGTCCATGTCGGGCCAAAAATGGACAAATTTTGTTGGTTATAGCAACACGAAATTGTGAAATTTGACTCCGCAGAGATATTTGCCACTGGACAAAACCATCAGAGTTGGGCAAAAGTCGTTGCCTATAGATCACGAACTCATGAAATTCGAACAATGGGTTATATCCCATGAAATCGCGCCCGTGTCAAAACGGACTGAAACGGTCGGAAAAACATGGGTTATAACCCATGAAATCGTGATATTTGAACTCCACCTACTTATTTGTCGATGGGCCCAAAAGCACGAGAAGGGTCACTAATCACGTGATATAGATCATGAAATCATCGGTTTTGAATTCTACGAAGATATTTTAACATTGGGCGTCACACAGACCAAATTGGTCAAAAATCGTACATACAATAGCTCAAGAAATCGTCGGTTTTGACATTTTCGACACCCGGTCGAAACAGAAGATATTGGTCAAAATTCATGGGTTACAGCTCATGAAATTGTCGGTTTTGAATTTGACAAAGATTTCTGGATCGAAACGGGCCAAACTGACAAAATCTGTCAGAAATCATGGGTCATGACTACCAAATTCCTGAAATATGCATTGCGCCTAAATATCTGCACCGAGCCAAAAAGGGGTGTAAATGGACAAATTACGTGAGTTATAGCTCACGAAATCGTGAAATTTGACTCTACTGAGTCATTTGCCTTCCGATGAAGTTGTTGAAGTTGGGCAAAAATCGTTGTCGATAGCTCACGAACTCGTGAAATTCAAGCAATGGGTTATAGCCCATGATATTGCGCTCGGGTTTGAAACAGACCAAAACAGTTAATAAACCATATGTTATAACCTATGAAATCACGATATTTGAACTCCGCCTAATTATTTGCTACTGGGCCCAATCGCACGAGAAGGGGTCAATAATCACGTGTTATAGCACATGAATTTATCCGTTTTGAATTCAGCAAAGATATTTTGTGACGGGGCATTGAACAAACCAAAATGGCTAGAAATCATACGGACAATAGCACCGAAAATCATCGGTTTTGACATTTACGACACTCGGTTGAAACAGAAGAAAACGGTTAAAATTCATGGGTTACAGCTCTTGAATTCCTTGGTTTTGTATTTGACAAATATTTCAAGAGCCGGTTTGAAACGAACCGAAACTAACAAAATGTGTCAGAAATCATTGGTTATCGCTAATAAAATCGCAAAATATGCACTTCGCCTAATTGTCTGCACTGGGATTAAAAGGGACGTAAATGGACAACCTTCGTTGGTTATAGTTAACAAAATCGTAAAATTTGATTCCAATGAGTTAGTTGTTGCCGGACAAAACCGTCGAAGTTGGGCAAAAATCGTTACCTATAGCTTACAAACTCATGAAATTCAAACAATGGGTTATAACCCACGAAATCATGCCCGAGCCGAAATGGACCATAGCGGTCGGAAAACCATGGGTTATAACCCTTGAAATGGCAATATTTGAACTCCGCCTAATTATTTACCGCTAGGCCCAAACGCTCGAGAAGGGTTAATAATCACGTGTTATAACTCATGAATTCATCTGTTTGGAAATTAGAAAAGATACTTTGACACGAGGTATCTAACAGACCAAAACAATCAGAAATCGTACGGACAATAGTTCATGAAATCGTCAGTTTCTACATTTCCGACACACGGCCAAAAAGAAGAAAATTGTTGAAATTCATGGATTACAGCTCATGAAATCATCGATTTTGAATTCAGCAAAGATTCCTGGCACCGGGTGGAAAAGAACGGAAACTAACAAAATGTGTTAGAAATCATAAGTTATAGCTTACGAAATCGCGAAACATGCACTTCGTCTAATTCTCTGTACCGGGCCAAAATGGGGCGCAAATAGACACGTTTCGTGGGTTATAGCTCACGAAATTGTGAAATTTGACATCTTTGAGTCATTTGTCGTTGAACGAAACCGTCAAAATTTGGCAAAAACCATTGCCTATAGCTCACGAACTTATGAAATTCAAACAATGAGTTATAACCCATGAAATCGCACCCGGGTCGAAACAGTCGGAAAACTATGGGTTATAACCATGAAATCACGATATTTGAACTCTGCCTAATTATTTGCCGCCGGGCCCATACGCACGAGAAGGATCAATAATCACGTGTTATAGGTCATTAAATCATCAGTTCTAAATTTGACAAAGATATTTTGACATGAGGCGTCGAATAGGCTAAAATGGTCAAACAACATGGGTTTCATCCTATGAAATTGTCGGTTTTGGATTCGGTAAAGATTTCTGGTGCCGAGTCAAAACAGACCAAAACTGACAAAAAGTTTCAGAAATCATGGGTTATAGCTAACGAAATCGTGAAATATGTACTCCACCTTATTGTCTGCTCAGGGCCGAAAACGGGCGTAAATGGACAAATTTCGTGGGTTATATAGCTCACGAAATCATGAAATTTGACTCTGCCGAGTCATTTATCGTCGGAGTAAACCATCGAAGTTGGGAAAAAATCGTTTCATATAGCTCACGAACTCGTGAAATTCGAACAATGGGTTATAACCCATGAAATCGCACCCGGGTCGAAACGGACCAAAACAGTCAGAAAACATGGGTCATTACCCATTAAATCGCAATATTTTCACTCCGCCCAATAATTTTCCGTCAGGCCCAATTGCACGAGAAGGGTCAATAATCATGTGCTATAGCTTATGAAATCATCGGTTTTGAATTCAGCAAAGATATTTTAACACAGCGTGTCGAACATACCAAAATGGTCAGAAATCATGCGAACGGTAGCTCCTGAAATCATCGGTTTTGAATTCAACAAAGATTTTTGGCAAAGATTTCATGGGTTACAGTTCATGAAATCATCGATTTTGAATTCAGCAAAGATTTTTGGCGTTTGGTCAAAACGGACCGAAACAGACAAAATGTGTTAGAAATCATGGGTTATAGCTCACAAAATCGTGAAATATACACTCCACCTAATTGTCTTTGCCGGGCTGAAAAGGGGCGTAAATGGACAAATTTCGTGGTTTATAGCACACGAAATCATGAAATTTGACTCTGCCAAGTCATTTGCCGCTGGACAAAACCATCAAAGTTGGGCAAAAGTTGTTGCCTATAGTTCACAAACTCATGAAATTCAAACAATGGGTTATATCCCATGAAATCGCACCCAGGTCGAAACAGTCGGAAAACTATGGGTTATAACCCATGAAATCACGATATTTGAACTCTATCTACTTATTTGCCACTGCGCCCAAAAGCACGAGCAGGGTTACTAATCACGTGTTATAGATCATAAAATCATCAGTTTTGAATGCTGTGAAGATATTTTAACACCAGGCATCACACAGACCAAAATGGTCAAAAATCGTACAAACAATAGCTCAAGAAATCATCGGTTTTGACATTTTTGACATTTGGTCGAAACAGAAGATAATGGTCAAAATTCATGGGTTACAGCTCAGGAAATCGTCGGCTTTGAATTTGACAAAGATTTCTGGATCAAAACATGCCGAAACGGGTCGAAACTGACAAAATGTGTCAAAAATCATGGGTTATGGCTACTAACCTCACGAAATACGCACTGCGCCTAATTAACTGTATCGGGCCAAAAAGGGGCGTAAATGGACAAATTACGGTTGTTATAGCTCACGAAATCGTGAAATTTGACTCTACCGAGTCATTTGCCTTCCAACGAAGTTGTCAAAGTTGGGCAAAAATCGTTGCGAAAAGCTCACGAACTCATGAAATTCAAACAATGGGTTATAGCCCATGATATTGCGCCCGGGTTCGAAACAGACCAAAACGGTCAATAAACCATAGGTTATAACCCACGAAATCACGATATTTGAATTCTGCCTATTTATTTGCCACTGGGCCCAATCGCAAGAGAATGGGTCAATAATCACATGTTATAGCTATTGAAATTATCCGTTTTGAATTCAGCAAAGATATTTTGTGACGGGGCATTGAACAAACCAAAATGGTTAGAAATCATACGGACAATAGCTCCTAAAATCGTCGATTTTGACATTTCCGACACCAGGTCGAAACAGAAGAAAATGGTCAAAATTCATGGGTTACAGCTCATGAATACGTCAGTTTTGTATTCGGCAAAGATTTCTAGAGCCATTAGAAACGGACCAAAACTAACAAAATGTGTCAGAAATTATTGGTTATCGCTCATAAAATCGCAAAATATGCACTCTGCCTAATTGTCTGCACCGAGCTAAAAGGGATGTAAATGGACAACCTTCGTGGGTTATAGTTAACGAAATCGTAAAATTTGGTTCCGCCTAGTCATTTGCTGTCGGAGAAAACCGTCGAAGTTGGGCCAAAATCGTTGCCTATAGCTCACAAACTCGTGAAATTCAAACAATATGTTATAACCAATGAAATCACGCCCGAGCCGAAACGGACCGAAGCGGTCAGAAAACCATGTAATATAACCCATGAAATGGTAATATTTGAACTACGCCTAATTATTTACCGCCGGGCCCAAACGCACGAGAAGGGTCAATAATCACATGTTATAACTCATGAAATTATCAGTTTTGAAATCGGAAAAGATACTTTGACACGAGGCATCAAACAGACCAAAATGGTCAGAAATCGTACGGACAATAGTTCATGAAATCGTCAGTTTCTACATTTCTGACAAATGGCCAAAAAAGAAGAAAATTGTTAAAATTCATTGGTTACAGCTCATGAAATCGTTGGTTTTGAATTCGACAAAGATTCCTGGCACCGGGTCGAAATGAACCAATACTAAAAAAATGTGTTAGAAATCATAAGATATAGCTCACAAAATCATAAAGTATGCACTCCACCTAATTGTCTGCACCAGGCCAAAATAGGGAGTAAATAGACATGTTTCATGGGTTATGCTCAAAAAAATCATGAAATTTGACTTCTTCGAGTCATTTTATGTCAAACGAAACCGTTAAAATTTGGCAAAAATCATTGCCTATAGCTCATGAACTTGTGAAATTCGAACAATGGGTTATAACCTATGAAATCGTACCTGGGTCGAAACAGTCGGAAAACTATGGGTTATAACCATGAAATCACGATATTTGAACTCCGCCTAATTATTTGTCGCCACGCCAATACGCACGAGCAGGGTCAATAATCACGTGTTATAGGTCATGAAATTATCGGTTTTAAATTTGACAAAGATATTTTGACACGGGGCATCGAACAGACCAAAATGGTCAAATATCATGGGTTACAACGCATAAAATTGTCGGTTTTGAAAGATTTTTGACGGTAGGTCAAAACAGACCGAAACTAACAAAAAGTATCAGAAATCATAGGTTATAGATCACGAAATCGCGAAATATGCACTCTGCCTTATTGTTTGCACCGGGCCGAAAAGGGGCGTAAATGGACAAATTTCGTGGGTTATAGCTCACGAAATCGTGAAATTTGACTCTACCGATTTTGAATTCAGAAAAGATATTTGACATGGGGCGTCGAACAGACCAAAATGGTCAGATATTGTGCGGATGGTAGCTCCTAAAATCGACGGTTTCGACATTTCTGTCCCCCGGCCAAAATAAAAGAAAATTGTCAAATTTCATGGGTTATAGTTCATGAAATCATCGATTTTGAATTCGACAAAGATTTTTGGCACTTGGTCAAAACGGACCGAAACTGACAAAATGTGTCAGAAATCATGGGTTATAGCTCACAAAATCTCGAAATATGCACTCTACCTAATTGTCTATGCCAGGCCGAAAAGAGGCGTAAATGGACAAATTTCGTGGGTTAAGCACACGAAATCGTGAAATTTAGCTCTGCCGAGTCATTTGCCACTGGACAAAACCATCAAAGTTGGGCACAAGTCGTTATCTATAGCTTACGAACTCATGAAACTCGAACAATAGGTTATATCCCATAAAATCACGGCTAGTCCGAAACGAACTGAAACGGTCAGAAAAACATGGGTTATAACCCTTGAAATGGCGATATTTGGACTCCACCTACTTATTTGCCGCTGGGCCCAAAAGCACGAGAAGGGTCATTAATCACGTGTTATAGATCATGAAATCATTGGTTTTTAATTCTACGAAGATATTATGACACTACGCGTTACACAGACCAAAATGGTCAAAAATTGTACAGACAATAGCTCAAAAAATCATCGGTTTTGACATTTCGACACCCGGTCGAAACAGAAGATAATGGTCAAAATTTATGGGTTACAGCTCATGAAATCATCGGCTTTGAATTTGACAAAGATTTATGGATCAAAACGGGCCGAAACTGACAAAATGTGTCAGAAATCATGAATTATAGCTACCAAATTCACGAAATATGCATTGCTCCTAATTACCTACACCGGGCCAAAAAAGTGCATAAATGGACAAATTATGTGGGTTATAGCTCACAAAATCGTGAAATTTGACTCCACCGAGTCATTTGCCTTTCGATGAAGTTGTCGAAGTTGGGCAAAAATCGTTGTCGATAGCTCACGAACTCGTGAAATTCGAACAATGAGTTATAGCCCATGATATTGCGACTGGGTTCAAAACAAACCAAAACGGTCAATAAACCGTAGGTTTATAACCTATAAAATTGCGATATTTGAAGTCCGCCTAATTATTTGCCACGGGGCCCAATCGCAAGAGAATGGGTCAATAATCACGTGTTATAGCTCATGAAATTATCCGTTTTCAATTCAGCAAAGATATTTTACGACAGGGCATTGAACAGACCCAAATGTGTTACAGCTCACGAAATCACGAAATATGCACTCCACCTAATTGTTTATGCTGGGCCGAAAAGGGGCGTGAATGGACAAATTTTGTGGGTTATAGCACACGAAATCATGAAATTTGACTCCGCCGAGTCATTTGCCACAGGACAAAACCATCGAAGTTGGGCAAAAGTCATTGCCTAAAGCTCACGAACTCATGAAATTCGAGCAATGGGTTATATCCCATGAAATCGCACCCGGGTTAAAATGGACGAAAACAGCCGGGAGAAATATGCACTCCGCCTAATTGTCTGCACCGAGCCAAAATAGGGTGTAAATAGACATGTTTCATGGGTTATAGCTCACGAAATCGTGAAATTTTACTTCTTCGAGTCATTTGTCATCGAATGAAATCGTTGAAATTTGGCAAAAATCATTGCCTATAGCTCACGAACTCGTGAAATTCGAACAATGGGTTATAACCCATGAAATCGCACCCGAGTCGAAGCAGTCGGAAAACTATGGGTTATAACCACGAAATCGCGATATTTGAGCTTCACCTAATTATTTGTTGTCGGGCCCATACGCACGAGAAGGGTCAATAATCACGTGTTATAGGTCATAAAATCATCGGTTTTAAATTCGATAAAGATAATTTGATATGAGGAATCGAACAGACCAAAATGGTCAAATATCATGGGTTACAACGCAAAAAATTGTCGGTTTTGAATTCGGCAAAAAGATTTCTGACGTCGGGTCGAAATGGACTGAAACTGACAAAAGTGTCAGAAATTATAGGTTATAGATCACGAAATCGCGAAATATGACTCTGCCGAGTCATCTATCATTGGACTAAATCATCGAAGTTGGGCAAAAATCGTTTCATATAGCTCACGAACTCATGAAATTTGAACAATGGGTTATAACCCATGAAATCGCGTCTGGGTCGAAACGGACCCAAATAGTCAGAAAACATGGGTTACTGTTAGACCCTAAAGGGGGGGTAATTAGGGTCTTATGCTAACCTAATCTGATTTTATGCCAATTAAAGTTAATTAACAAGTTATCCTAGCAAGTATAAAATACAACAAGATATGTGAGCTAGGATAAATGATATATACAAGGGTAAACAAAATAAACAAGATAGTGGATGATATAAATAATGAGCAATGAACAATGACAACAAGAAATATAAACATAAGAGAAGTGCGCCAAAGAAACTCAAACACACGATATGATCACGGAGTTCGGACCTTCCGTCCTACGTCTCCGCTCCCCACTCCTGGGGAGAAATCCACTATCACAACCGGGTTTTCTACACTCACCCGAATGATGTTTACATCTTACAATATCAGTTTTCAACGCTCACCGATCAACATTCACAAACACTCACAATGTCGGTTTTTAACGTTCACCGATCAACATCCATACCTCACACTCGGTTTTCTAGTTCACCGAAAACTTCACAATTCACACTCTCACAATGTCGGTTTTTAACGCTCACCGATCAACGTCTACACCTCACACTAATAATGTAACTACAATAAAATGTTCTCTAACATGAATGAGAACTCAATTAAGCACAACTCAATTGTTACAATCTCTCACGACCCCAATATACTATGTATGTAAATACTAAAAGCTCAATGTGGGTGTGTGTAACAATAAGTTATCAAATCTAAACTCAATATAAAAACTAGCTTTAAAGAATGATAATCAAAACAAATATGCAAGTGTAAAGCTAGATATGAGTTTAGAAATTCTTCTCTGAAAAAACAAGATGGAGAGATGGATTAAGATGAAGCCCAAACAATGTAGATGATCTCCTCCTCTTGTGAAATAGTCTTCACAAACCAAACTCTTTTAAAACACACAAAACAAACTTTAAAACCCGTATTAAACTTTTTAAAACATTGTCACTGGTTGCTCTGGTAGAAAGGGGTTTGAGGGTTTATATAGGAAGAGAAACCAAAAGTAAAAAACCCAATCAAAAGACCAAACAGTCCACAGAATCAGAAATCAGATTCTATACAAATAGAGCCGTTAGGCGATCGGCGGTCGACTGTGGAAAACTCGCGATCGACCGCGAGCAACTCAAAAGCAAAATTAGGCTCTTGAACAATAGCCGGTCGACCGTGGCGGTCGATCGTGAAATTTTCTGGACTGCATCCGGTCGACTGCCACAGTCGACCACGAGCAATCAAGAAACAAACTGAGTCTCTGAACTCAGGGGCGGTCGACCGTGACGGTCAACCGCAAACTGACACAAAGAAATTACAGGTTGAAAGTTATTTTTCTGATTTTAAAACCCTGTTTAAAAATATCAAATAAATTCCAAAAAATATAAAACATAGGGAAATGATTATAGATATGATAATACACATGCTACATAACTGGTTTTTAGAAAGGACCTCCCAAATAAAAATATCATTATTTTGCAAAATAGTCCAAAACATGAAAATGTGAACATATGAGTTTTGATATTTTAGCTTAACCATGTTTTGAAACAATACAAAAAGATTTTATAGACTTGAAAAAAGATGTAAACTATTGTTATGAAGTCTATAAACAATGAATATAGTATTTTATCAAAATATACATATAATGCACCAAAACATGATTTCATTGAACTAAATAAAATTGATATTCATAAAATCATATAAACATGTAAGTATGAAACAAGAAATGCATTTTCAATTGTATTCAATTGTTTCATATTAAAACTTGAAAACTCAAAACCATGTATGTATATATATAACTAAATATACATAGAAACCAAAACTTAACTTA
>BQKN01064221.1:190510-232517 GCA_022839385.1 Asparagus kiusianus
TAGCTCATGAAATCATCGGTTTTGAATTCGGTAAAGATATTTTGACATGGCATCTTGAACATACCAAAATGGTCAGAAATCGTGTGGACGGTAGCTCCTAAAGTCGTCGGTTTTGACATTTCCGACACCTGGCCAAAACTAAAGAAAATGGTCAAATTTCATGGGTTACAGTTCATGAAATCTTCGATTTTGAATTCGGCACAGATTTTTGGCACTTGCTCAAAACGGACCAAAACTGGCAAGCTCACATAATCAAGAAATATGCACTCCACCTAATTGTCTACACCGGGCCGAAAAGGGATGAAAAGAGGCGTAAATGGACAAATTTCGTGGGTTATAGCACATGAAATCGTGAAATTTGACTCCGCCGAGTCATTTGCTGCTGGACAAAACCATCAAAGTTGGGCAAAAGTCGTTGCATATAGCTCAAGAACTCATGAAATTCGAACAATGGGTTATATCCCATGAAATCGCGCACGGGTCAAAACGGACTGAAACGGTCGGAAAAACATGGGTTATAACCCATGAAATCACGATATTTGAACTCCACCTACTTATTTGTTGCTAGGCCCAAAAGCACGAGAGAGGCCACTAATCATGTGTTATAGATCATGAAATCATCGGTTTTTAATTCTGCAAATATATTTTAACATTGGACGTCACACAGACCAAAATGGTCAAAAATCATATAGACAATAGCTTAAGAAATCTTCGGTTTTGACAATTTCGACACCCGGTCGAAACAGAAGATAATGGTCAAAATTCATGGGTTACAACTCATGAAATTGTCGGCTTTGAATTTGATAATGATTTCTAGATCAAAATGCGCCGAATCAGGCAGAAACTGACAAAATGTGTCAGAAAACATGGGTTATGGCTACTAAAATCATGAAATATGCACTGCGCCTAATTGCCTGCACCGGGCCAAAAAGGTGGCGTAAATGGACAAATTACATGGGTTATAGCTCACGAAATCGTGAAATTTGACTCCGCCGAGTCATTTGCCTTCCGACGAAGTTGTTCAAGTTTGGCAAAAATCGTTGCCGGTAGCTCACGAACAATGGGTTATAGCCGATGATATTGCACCCGGGTTCAAAACAGACCAAAACAGTCAATAAACCATAGGTTATAACCCATGAAATCTTGATATTTGAACTCCACCTAATTATTTGCCGTTGGGCCCAATTGCACGAGAAGGGTCAATAATCACGTGTTATATCTCATAAAATTATCTGTTTTGAATTCAACAAAGATATTTTGTGACATGGCATTAAACAAACCAAAATGGTTAGAAACAGAATGGAATGGTCAAAATTTATGGGTTACAGCTCATGAATTCGTCGGTTTTGTATTCGACAAAGATTTCTGAGCCGTTTAGAAACAGACCGAAACAAACAAAATGTGTCAGAAATCATTGGTAACCACACACAAAATCACGAAATATGCACTCCGCCTAATTGACTGCATAGGACTGAAAAGGGACGTAAAAGGACAACCTTCGTGGGTTATAGTTAACGAAATGGTGAAATTTGATTCTGTCGAGTCATTTGCTGTCGGATAAAACTGTCAAATTTGGGCAAAAATCGTTGCCTATAGCCCACAACCTCGTGAAATTCAAACAATGGGTTATAACCCATGAAATCACGCCTGAGCCGAAACGGACCGAAGGGATCGGAAAATCATGGGTTATAACCCATGAAATGGCAATATTTGAACTCCGCCTAATTATTTACCGCTAGGCCCAACACACGAGAAGGGTCAATGATCACGTGTTATAACTCATGAAATCATCAGTTTTGAAATCAAAAAAGATACTTTGACACGAGGCATCGAACAGAAGAATATGGTCAGAAAATCGTACTGACAATAATAGTTCATGAAATCATCAGTTTCTACATTACTAACACACGGCCAAAAAAGAAGAAAATTGTTAAAATTCATGGGTTACAGCTCATGAAATCATCGGTTTTGAATTTGGCAAAGATTCCTGGCGTTGGGTCGAAGCTAACCGAAACTGACAAAATGTGTTAGAAATCGTAAGTGGTAGCTCATGAAATCGTGAAATATGCACTCTGCCTAATTGTCTGCACCATGCCAAAAGGGGGAGTAAATGGACATGTTACGTGGGTTATAGCTCGAAATATTGAAATAGGACTTCGCCGAGTCATTTGTCGTCGAACAAACCATCAAAATTTAGCAAAAATCATTGCCTATAGCTCACGAACTCGTGAAATTCAAACAATGGGTTATAACCCATGAAATCGCACCCGGATCGAAACAGTCAAAAAACTATGGGTTATAACCATGAAATCGCGATATTTGAATTCTGCCAAATTATTTATCATCGGGCCCATACACACAAGAAGGGTCAATAATCACGTGTTATAGATCATGAAATTATTAGTTCTAAATTCAAAAAAGATATTTTAACACGGGGTATCGAACAGACCAAAATGGTCAAATATCATGGGTTACAACACATGAAATTGTCGGTTTTGAATTCGGCAAAGATTTCTAACGCCGGGTCGAAACGGACCAGAACTGACAAAAAGTGTCAGAAATCATGGGTAATAGCTCATGAACTTGCGAAATATGCATTCTTCCTTATTGTCTGCATCGGGGAGAAAAGGGGCGTAAATGGACCATTTTTGTGAGTTATAGCTCTCGAAATCATAAAATTTGACTCTGCCGAGTCATTTATCGTCGGACTAAACCGTCGAAGTTGGGTAAAAATCATTTCTTATAGCTCACAAACTCATGAAATTCGAACAATGGGTTATAACCCACGAAATCGTGCCCGGGTCGAAACGGACCCAAACAGTCAGAAAACATGGGTTATTACCCATTAAATCGTAATATTTTCACTCCGTCTAATAATTTTTCGTCGGGCCCAAATGCATGAGAAGGGTCAATAATCATGTGTTATAGCTCATGAAATCATCGGTTTTGAATTCGGCAAAGATATTTTGACACGGGGCGTCGAACAGACCAAAATGGTCAAATATTGTGCGGACGGTAGCTCCTGAAGTCGTCCCGAAACTGACAAAATATGTCAGAAATCATAGGTTATAGCTCACAAAATCAAAAAATATGCACTCCACCTAATTGTCTATGCCGGGCCAAAAATGGACAAATTTCGTTGGTTATAGAAACGCAAAATCGTGAAATTTGAATCCGCCGAGTCATTTGCCGCTGGACAAAACCATCAGAGTTGGGCAAAAGTCGTTGCCTATAGCTCACAAACTCATGAAATTCGAACAATGGTTATATCCCATGATATCGCGCCCGTGTCAAAACGGACTGAAACAGTCGGAAAAACATGGGTTATAACCCATAAAATCGTGATATTTGAACTCCACCTACTTATTTGTCGCTGGGCCCAAAAGCATGAGCAAGGTCACTAATCACTTGATATAGATCATGAAATCATCGGTTTTGAATTCTACGAAGATATTTTAACACTGAGCGTCACACAGACGAAAATGGTCAAAAATCGTACATACAATAGCTCAAGAAATTATCGGTTTTGACATTTTTGACACCCGGTCGAAACAGAAGATAATGGTCAAAATTCATGGGTTACAGCTCATGAAATCGTCGGCTTTGAATTTGACAAAGATTTCTGGATCGAAACGGACCAAAACTGACAAAATGTGTCAGAAATCATGGGTTATGACTACCAAATTCACGAAATATGCATTGCGCCTAATTACCTGCATCGGGCCAAAAAGAGGCGTAAATGGGCAAATTATGTGGGTTATAGCTCACGAAATCGTGAAATTTGACTCTGCTGAGTCATTTGCCTTACGACGAAGTTGTTGAAGTTGGGCAAAAATCATTGCCGATAGCTCACGAACTCGTGAAATTCGAACAATGGGTTATAGCCCATGATATTGCGCTCGGGTATGAAACAAACTAAAACGGTTAATAAACCATAGGTTATAACCTATGAAATAACGATATATGAACTCCGCCTAATTATTTGTTACTGGGCCCAATCGCACGAGAAGGGGTCAATAATCACGTGTTATAGCTCATGAAATTATTCGTTTTGAATTCAGCAAAGATATTTTGTGACGGGGCATTGAACAAACCAAAATGGTCAGAAATCATACGGACAATAGCTCCGAAAATCGTCGGTTTTGACATTTACGACATTTGGTCGAAACAGAAGAAAATGGTCAAAATTCATGGGTTACTGCTCATGAATTCATCGGTTTTGTATTCGGCAAATATTTCAAGAGCCGGTTAGAAACGAACCAAAACTAACAAAATGTGTCAGAAATCATTGGTTATCGCTCATAAAATCGCGAAATATGCACTTCGCCTAATTGTTTGCACCGGGATTAAAAGGGACGTAAATGGACAACCTTCGTGGGTTATAGTTAACAAAATCGTAAAATTTGATACCACCGAGTCATTTGTTGTCGGACAAAACCGTCGAAGTTGGGCAAAAACCGTTGCCTATAGCTCACAAACTCGTGAAATTCAAAACAATGGGTTATAACCCACGAAATCATGCCCGAGCCGAAATGGACCATAGCGGTCGGCAAACCATAGGTTATAACCCATGAAATGGCAATATTTGAACTCTGCCTAATTATTTAACGACGGGCCCAAAAGCACGAGAAGGGTCAATAATCACGTGTTATAACTCATGAATTCATCAGTTTTGAAATTAGAAAAGATACTTTGACACGAGGCATCTAACAGACCAAAATAATCAGAAATCGTACAGATAATAGTTCATGAAATCGTCAGTTTCTACATTTCCAACACACGGCCAAAAAAGAAGAAAATTGTTAAAATTCATGGGTTACAGCTCATGAAATCATCGGTTTTGAATTCGGCAAAGATTCCTAGCGTTGGGTGGAAAAGAACCGAAACTGACAAAATGTGTTAGAAATCATAAGCTATAGCTCACGAAATCGCGAAATATGCACTCCGCCTAATTGTCTGTACCGGGCCAAAATGGGGCGTAAATAGACATGTTTCGTGGGTTATAGCTCACGGAATCATGAAATTTGACTTCTTTGAGTCATTTGTCGTCAAACGAAACCGTTGAAATTTGGCAAAAACCATTGCCTATAGCTCACGGACTCATGAAATTCGAACAATGAGTTATAACCCATGAAATCGCACCCGGGTCGAAACAGTCGGAAAACTATGGGTTATAACCATGAAATCACGATATTTGAACTCTGCCTAATTATTTGCCTAACTATGGGTAGCTCCTGAAATCGTCGGTTTTGAATTCAACAAAGATTTTTGAATTCAGCATGAAATCATCAATTTTGAATTCAGCAAAGATTTCATGGGTTACAGTTCATAAAATCATCGATTTTGTATTCAGCAAAGATTTTTGGCGCTTGGTCAAAACGGACCGAAACAGACAAAAATGTGTCAGAATGCTGGGTTAATGCTCACAAAATCGTGAAATATGCACTCCACCTAATTGTCTATGCCAGACCGAAAAGGGGCGTAAACAGACAATTTTCGTGGGTTATAGCACACGAAATCATGAAATTTGACTCTGCCGAGTCATTTGCCGCTGGACAAAACCATCAAAGTTGGGAAAAGTCGTTGCCTATAGTTCACGAACTCATGAAATTCGAACAATGTGTTATATCCCATGAAATCGTGCATGTGTCAAAACGGACTGAAATAGTCAGAAAAACATGGGTTATACCCATGAAATCACGATATTTGAACTCTACCTACTTATTTGCCGCTTGGCCCAAAAGCACGAGAAGGGTCACTAATCACGTGTTATAGATCATGAAACCATCGGTTTTGAATTCTGCGAAGATATTTTGATACTGGGCATCACACAGACCAAAATGGTCAAAAATCGTACAGATAATAGCTCAAGAAATCGTCGGTTTTGACATTTTCGACCCCCTGTCGAAATAGAAGATAATGGTCAAAATTCATGGGTTACAGCTCATAAAATCGTCGGCTTTGAATTTGACAAAGATTTCTGGAACAAAACGGGTCGAAACAGGCCGAAACTGACAAAATGTGTCAGAAATCATGGTTATGGCTACCAATTTCACGAAATACGCACTGCGCCTAATTAACTGCACCGGGCCAAAAAGGAGCGTAAATGGACAAATTATGTTGGTTATAGCTCACGAAATCGTGAAATTTGACTCCACCGAGTCATTTGCCTTCCGACGAAGTTGTCGAAGTTGGGCAAAAATCGTTGCTGAAAGCTCACGAACTCGTGAAATTGAAACAATAGGTTATAGCCCATGATATTGCGCCCGGGTTCAAAACAGACAAAAACGGTCAATAAACCGTAGGTTATAACCCACGAAATCGTGATATTTATACTCCGCCTATTTATTTGCCACTGTGCCCAATCGCACGAGAAGGGGTCAATAATCACGTGTTATAGCTCATGAAATTATCCGTTTTGAATCAGCAAAGATATTTTGTGACGGGGCATTGAACAAACCAAAATGGTCAGAAATCATACGGACAATAGCTCCGGAAATCGTCGATTTTGACATTTCTGACACCCGGCCGAAACAGAAGAAAATGCTCAAAATTCATGGGTTACAGCTCATAAATACGTCGGTTTTGCATTCGGCAAAGATTTCTAGAGCCGTTAGAAACGGACCAAAACTAACAAAATGTGTTAGAAATTATTGTTTATCGCTCATAAAATCGCAAAATATGCACTCCGCCTAATTGTCTACACCGGGCTGAAAAGGGACGTAAACAGACAACCTTCATGGGTTATAGTTAACGAAATCCTAAAATTTGATTCCGCCGAGTCATTTGTTGTCGGACAAAGCCGTCGAAGTTGGGCCAAAATCGTTGTCTATTGCTCACAAACTCGTGAAATTCAAACAATGGGTTATAACCAATGACATCACGCCCGAGCCGAAACGGACCGAAGCGGTCAGAAAACCATGTGTTATAACCCATGAAATGGCAATATTTGAACTCTGCCTAATTATTTAACGACGGGCCCAAAAGCACGAGAATGGTCAATAATCGCGTGTTATAACTCATGAAATCATCGGTTTTGAAATCGAAAAAGATACTTTAACACAAGGAATCAAACAGACCAAAATGGTCAGAAATCGTACGGACAATAGTTCATGAAATCGTCAGTTTCTACATTTCTGACACATGGCCAAAAAAGAAGAAAATTGTTAAAATTCATTGGTTACAGCTCATGAAATCGTCGGTTTTGAATTCGACAAAGATTCCTGGCGTCGGGTCGAAACGAACTGAAACTAAAAAAATGTGTTAGAAATCATAAGCTATAGCTCACGAAATCATGAAGTATGCACTCCACCTAATTGTCTGCACCGGGCCAAAATGGGGAGTAAATAGACATGTTTCATGGGTTATAGCTCAGAAAATCGTGAAATTTGACTTCTTCGAGTCATTTTTCGTCGAACGAAACCGTCAAAATTTGGCAAAAATCATTGCCTATAGCTCACGAACTTGTGAAATTCGAACAATGAGTTATAACCCATAAAATCGTACATGGGTCGAAACAGTCGGAAAACTATGGGTTATAACCATGAAATCACGATATTTGAACTCCGCCTAATTATTTGATGTCGGGCAAATACGCACGAGAACGGTCAAAAATCACGTGTTATAGGTCATAAAATCATCAGTTTTAAATTTGACAAAGATATTTTGACACGGGGCATCAAACAGACCAAAATGGTCAAATATCATGGGTTACAGCGCATAAAATTATCGGTTTTGAATTCGGCAAATATTTTTTACGCCAGGTCAAAACAAACCGAAACAGACAAAAAGTGTCAGAAATCATGGGTTATAGATCACGAAATAACGAAATATGCACTTTGCCTTATTGTCTGCACCGGGCCGAAAAGGGGCGTAAATGGACAAATTTCGTGGGTTATAGCTCAAGAAATCGTGAAATTTGACTCTACCGAGTCGTTTGTCGTCGGACTAAACCGTCGAAGTTAGGTAAAAATTGTTTCATATAGCTCACAAACTCGGGAAATTTGAACAATGGGTTATAACCAATGTAATCACGCTCGGGTTGAAACGGACCCAAATAGTCAGAAAACATGGGTTATTACCCATTTAATCGCAATATTTTCACTCCGTCTAATAATTTTTCGTTGGGCCCAAATGCACGAGAAGGGTCAATAATCATGTGTTATAGCTCATGAAATCTTCGGTTTTGAATTCGGTAAAGATATTTTGACCAGCGTGTCGAACATACCAAAATGATCAGAAAACATGTGGACGGTAACTCCTGAAATAGTTGGTTCCGACATTTCCAACACCCGGCCGAAACAAAAGAAAATGGTCAAATTTCAAGGGTTACAGTTCATGAAATCATCGATTTTGAATTCAACAAAGATTTTGGGCGCTTGGTCAATACGGACCGAAACTGACAAAATCGTGAAATTTGACCCCGCTGTGTCATTTGCCGCTGGACAAAACCATCAAAGTTGGGCAAAAGTCATTGCCTATAGCTCATGAACTCGAGAAATTCGAACAATGGGTTATATCCCATGAAATCGCGCCCGGATCGAAACGGGCCCAAACGCTCGGAAAACATGGGTTATTACACATGAAATCGCGATATTTGCACTCCGCCTAATAATTTTCCATCGGGCCTAAATGCACGAAAAGAGTCAATAATCACGTGTCATAGCTCATGAAATTATCGATTTTGAATTCAGCAAAGTTATTTTGACACGGGGCGTCGAAAAGACCAAAATAGTCAGATATTGTGTGGACGGTAGCTCCTAAAATCGACGGTTTCGGCATTTCTGACCCCCAGCCGAAATAAAAGAAAATTGTCAAATTTCATGGGTTATAGTTCATGAAATCAGCGATTTTGAATTCGCCAAAGATTTTTGGCGCTTGGTCAAAACGGACCGAAACTGACAAAATGTGTCAGAAATCATGGGTTATAGCTCACGAAATCGCGAAATATGCACTCCACCTAATTGTCTATGCCAGGACGAAAAGGGGGCATAAATGGACAAATTTTGTGGGTTATGGCACACGAAATCGTGAAGCTTGACTTCGCCGAGTCATTTTCCACTGGACAAAACCATCAAAGTGGGGCACAAGTCGTTATCTATAGCTTACGAACTCATGAAACTCGAACGATGGGTTATATCCCATGAAATCCCGCTCGGTCCGAAACGGACTGAAACGGTCGGAAAAACATGGGTTATAACCCTTGAAATGGTGATATTTGAACTCCACCTACTTATTTGCCACTGGGCCCAAAATCACGAGAAGGGTCATTAATCACATGTTATAGATCATGAAATCATCGGTTTTGAATTCTACGAAGATATTATTACACTGGGCATTACACAGACCAAAATGGTCAAAAATTGTACAGACAATAGCTCAAGAAATCATCGGTTTTGACATTTTCTACACCCGGCCGAAACAGAAGATAATGGTCAAATTTTATGGGTTACAACTCATGAAATCATCGGCTTTGAATTTGACAAAGATTTATGGATCAAAACGGGCCGAAACTGACAAAATGTGTCAGAACTCATGGGTTATGGCTTCCAAATTCATGAAATATGCACTGCTCCTAATTACCTACACCGGGCCAAAAAAGGGCATAAATAGACAAATTACATGGGTTATAGCTCACGAAATCGTGAAATTTGACTCCGCCGAGTCATTTGCCTTCTGATGAAGTTGTCGAAGTTGGGCAAAAATCGTTGCCGATAGCTCACGAACTCGTGAAATTCGAACAATAGGTTATAGCCCATGATATTGCGACCGGGTTCAAAACAGACCAAAACGGTTAATAAACCGTAGGTTATAACCTATGAAATCACGATATTTGAACTCCGCCTAATTATTTTCCATTGGACCCAATCGCAAGAGAATGGGTCAATAATCACGTGTTATAGCTCATGAAATTATCCGTTTTTAATTCAGCAAAGATATTTTACGACAGGCATTGAATAGACCCAAATGGTCATAATTCATATGAACAATAGCTCCGAAAATCGTCGGTTTTGACATTTCCGACTCCCGGTCGAAATAGAAGAAAATGGTCAAAATTCATGGGTTACAGCTCATGAATTCGTCGGTTTTGTATTCAGCAAAGATTTCCAGAGCCGGTTAGAAACGGACCAAAACTAACAAAATGTGTTAGAAATAATTGGTTATCGCTCATAAAATCGCGAAATATGCACTCCGCTGGCTAGAAATGAAAATCGTCTGTTTCGGCATTTCCGACATCCGGCCGAAACAAAAGAAAATGGTCAAATTTCAGGGGTTACAGTGCATGAAATCAACGATTTTGAATTCTACAAAGATTTTGGGCGCTTGGTCAAAACAGACCGAAACTGACAAAATATGTCAGAAATCATGGGTTATAGCTCATGAAATCGTGAAATATGCACTCCACCTAATTGTCTATGTTGGGCCGAAAAGGGGCGTAAGTGGACAAATTTTGTGGGTTATAGCACACGAAATCATGAAATTTGACTCCGCCCAGTCATTTGCCACTGGACAAAACCATCAAAGTTGGCAAAAGTCATTGCCTATAGCTCATGACTCATGAAATTCGAACAATGGGTTATATCCATGAAATCGCACCCGGGTCGAAATGGACGAAAACGGTTGGGTGAAATATGCACTCCTCCTAATTGTCTACACCGAGCCAAAATGGGGTGTAAATAGACCTGTTTCGAGGGTTATAGCACACGAAATCGTGAAATTTTACTTCTTCTAGTCTCATCGAATGAAATCGTTGAAATTTGGCAAAAAACAATGCCTATAGCTCACGAACTCATGAAATTCAAATAATGGGTTATAATCCATGAAATCGCACCCGGGTCGAAACAGTCAGATAACTATGGGTTATAACCATTAAATCGCACGAGGAGGGTTAATAATCACGTGTTATAGGTCATAAAATCATCAGTTTTAAATTAGACAAAGATATATTGACACGAGGCATCGAACAGACCAAAATAGTCAAATATCATGGGTTACATCGCATAAAATTATCGGTTTTGAATTCGGCAATGATTTCTGACGCCGTGTTAAAACGGACTGAAACTAACAAAAGTGTCAGAAATCCTGGGTTATAGATCACAAAATCGCGAAATATGACTCTGCTGAGCCATTTATCGTCGAACTAAACCATCGAAGTTGGGCAAAAATCGTTTCATATAGCTCACGAACTCGTGAAATTCGAACAATAGGTTATAACCCATCAAATCGCGCCTAGGTCGAAACGGACCCAAATAGTCAGAAAACATGGGTTACTACCCATTTAATCGTAATATTTTCACCCCACCTATTAATTTTCTGTCAGGCCCAAATGCACGACGAAGGTCAATAATCACGTGTTATAACTCATGAAATTATCGGTTTTGAATTCGGCAAAGATATTTTTACACGGCGTCTTGAACATACCAAAATGGTCAGAAATCGTGTGGACGGTAGCTCCTGAAATCGTCGGTTTTTACATTTTCGACACCCGGCCAAAACTAAAGAAAATGGACAAATTTAATGGGTTACAGTTCAGGAAATTTTTGATTTTGAATTCGGCAAAGATTTTTGGCACTTGGTCAAAACGGCCCGAAACTGACAAAATGTATCAGAAATCATGGGTTATAGCTCATGAAATCGCGAAATATGCACTCCACCTAATTGTCTATGCCGGGCCGAAAAGGGGCGTAAATGGACAAATGTCGTTGGTTATAGCACACGAAATCGTAAATGGAGTAAAATTCATGGGTTATAGCTCGTGAAATTCGAACAATAGGTTATAACCAATGAAATCGCGCTCGGGTTGAAACGGACCCAAATAGTCAGAAAACATGGGTTATTACCAATGAAATTGCGCTCGTGAAATTTGACTCCGCCCAGTCATTTGCCACTGGACAAAACCATCAAAGTTGGGCAAAAGTCATTGCCTATTGCTCACGAACTCATGAAATTCGAACAATGGGTTATATCCCATGAAATCGCACCGGGGTCGAAATGGACGAAAACGGTCGGGCGAAATATGCATTCCGCCTAATTGTCTGCACCGAGCCACAATGGGGCATAAATAGACATGTTTCGTTGGTTATAGCTCACGAAACCGTGAAATTTTACATCTTCGAGCCATTTGTCGTCGAATGAAATCGTCGAAATTTGGCAAAAATCATTGCCTATAGCTCACGAATTCGTGAAATTCGAACAATGGGTTATAACCCATGAAATCGCACCCGGGTCGAAACAGTCGAAAAACTATGGGTTATAACCATGAAATCGCGATATTTGAACTCCACCTAATTATTGGCTATCGGGCCTTACGCACGAGTAGGGTCAATAATCACGTGTTATAAGTCATAAAATCATCGGCTTTAAATTAGACAAAGATATATTAACACGAGGCGTCGAACAGACTAAAATGGTCAAATATCATGGGTTGCAGTGCATAAAATTGTCGGTTTTGAATTCGGAAAAGATTTCTAACCCCGAGTCGAAACGGACTGAAACTGACAAAAGTGTCCGAAATCATGGGTTATAGATCACGAAATCGCGAAATATGACTCTGCCGAGTCATTTTTCGTCGAACGAAACCGTCAAAATTTGGCAAAAATCATTGCCTATAGCTCACGAACTTGTGAAATTCGAACAATAGGTTATAACCCATGAAATCGTACAGGGTTCGAAACAGCTAGAAAACTATGGGTTATAACCATGAAATCATAATATTTGAATTCCGCCTAATTATTTGCCGCCGAGCCAATACGCACGAGAAGGGTCAATAATCACGTGTTATAGGTCATGAAATCATTGGTTTTAAATTTGACAAAGATATTTTGACACGGGGTATCAAACAGACCAAAATGGTCAAATATCATGGGTTACAACGCATAAAATTGTCGGTTTTGAATTCGGCAAATATTTTTGACGCCATGTCAAAACAGACCGAAACTGACAAAAAGTGTCAGAAATCACGGGTTTTAGATCATGAAATCACAAAATATGCACTCTACCTTATTGTCTGCACCGGGCCGAAAAGGGGCGTAAATGGACAAATTTTGTGGGTTATAGCTCACGAAATCGTGAAATTTGACTCTACCGAGTGGTTTGTCGTCTGACTAAACCGTCGAAGTTGGGTAAAAATTGTTTCATATAGCTCACAAACTAGTGAAAATCGAACAATAGGTTATAACCAATGAAATCGCGCTCGGGTTGAAACGGACCCAAATAGTCGGAAAACATAGGTTATTACCCATTTAATCGCAATATTTTCACCCCGCCTAATAATTTTCCATTGGGCCCAAATGCACGAGAAGGGTCAATAATCATGTGGTATAGCTCATGAAATCATCGGTTTTGAATTTGGTAAAGATATTTTGACACGGCGTGTTGAACATACCAAAATGATCAGAAATCATGTGGACGGTAGCTCCTGAAATAGTCGGTTCCGACATTTCCGACACCCAGCCGAAACAAAAGAAAATGGTCAAATTTCATGGGTTACAGTTCATGAAATCATCGATTTTGAATTCGACAAAGATTTTTGGCGCTTGGTAAATACGGACCGAAACTGACAAAATGCGTCAGAAATCATGGGTTATAGCTCACATAATCGCAAAATATGTACTCTACCTAATTGTCTGCGTCGTGCCGAAAAGAGGCATAAATGGACAAATTTTGTGGGTTATAGCACACAAAATCGTGAAATTTGACTCCGCTGAGTCATTTGCCGCTGGACAAAACCATCAAAGTTGGGCAAAAGTCATTGCCTATAGCTCACGAACTCGTGAAGATCGAACAATGGGTTATATCGCATAAAATCGCGCCCGGGTCGAAACGGGCCCAAACGGTCGGAAAACATGGGTTATTACCCATGAAATCACGATATTTGCACTTCGCCTAATAGTTTTCCATCGGGCCCAAATGCACGAAAAGGGTCAATAATCACGTGTCATAGCTCATGAAATCATCGGTTTTGAATTCAGCAAAGATATTTTGACACGGGGCGTCGAACGGACCAAAATGGTCAGATATTGTGTGGACGGTAGCTCCTAAAATCGACGATTTCGGCATTTCTGTCCCCCGACCGAAATAAAAGAAAATGGTCAAATTTCATGGGTTATAGTTCATGAAATCATCGATTTTGAATTCGACAAATATTTTTGGCACTTGGTCAAAACGGCCCGAAACTGACAAAATGTGTTAGAAATCATGGGTTATAGCACACGAAATCGCGAAATATGCACTCCACCTAATTGTCTATGCCGGGCCAAAAAGGGGCGTAAATGGACAAATTTCGTGGGTTATAGCACACGAAATCATGAAATTTGGCCCCACCGAGTCATTTGCCACTGGACAAAACCATCAAAGTTGGGCACAAGTCGTTATCTATAGCTTACGAACTCATGAAACTCGAACAATAGGTTATATCCCGTAAAATCGCGCTCGGTCCGTAACGGACTGAAACGATCGGAAAAACATGGGTTATAACCCTTGAAATGGCGATATTTGAACTCCACCTACTTATTTGCCGCTAGGCCCAAAAGCACGAGAAGGTTCATTAATCACGTGTTATAGATTATGAAATCATTGGTTTTGAATTCTACGAAGATATTATGATATTGGGCGTTACACAGACCAAAATGGTCAAAAATTATACAGACAATAGCTCAAGAAATCATCGGTTTTGACATTTTCGACACCCGGCAGAAACAGAAGATAATGGTCAAATTTTATGGGTTACAGCTCATGAAATCATCGGCTTTGAATTTGACAAAGATTTTTGGATCAAAACGGGCCGAAACTGACAAAATGTGTCAGAACTCATGGGTTATGGCTACCAAATTCACGGAATATGCACTGCTCCTAATTACCTACACCGGGCCAAAATAGGGCATAAATGGACAAATTACGTGGGTTATAGCTCACGAAATCGTGAAATTTGACTCCGCCGAGTCATTTGCCTTCCGATGAAGTTGTCGAAGTTGGGCAAAAATCGTTGTCGATAGCTCACGAACTCGTGAAATTCGAACAACGGGTTGTAGCCCATTATATTCCGACCGGGTTCAAAACAGACCAAAACGGTCAATAAACCGTAGGTTATAACCAATGAAATCACGATATTTGAACTCCGCCTAATTATTTTCCACTAGACCCAATCGCAAGAGAATGGGTCAATAATCACGTGTTATAGCTCATGAAATTATCCTTTTTGAATTCAGCAAAGATATTTTACGACAGTGCATTGAACAGTCCCAAATGGTCAGAATTCATATGGACAATAGTTCCGGAAATCGTCGGTTTTGACATTTCCGACACCCGGTCGAAACAGAAGAAAATGGTCAAAATTCATAGGTTACAGATCATGAATTCGTCGGTTTTGTATTCGGCAAAGATTTCTAGAGCCGGTTAGAAACGGACCGAAACTAACAAAATGTGTCAGAAATCATTGGTTATCGCTCATAAAATCGTGAAATATGCACTCCGCTGGTTAGAAACGGAAATCGTCTTTTTCGACATTTCAGACACCCTGCCTAAAAAAAGAAAATTGTCAAATTTCATGGGTTACAGTTCATGAAATCAAAGATTTTGAATTCGACAAAGATTTTTGGCGCTTGGTTGAAACGGACCGAAACTGACAAAATATTTCAGAAAATTGGGTTATAGCTCACGAAATCGCGAAATATGCACTCCACCTAATTGTCTATGCCGGGCGGAAGAGGGGCGTAAATGGATGAATTTTGTGGGTTATAGCACACGAAATCATGAAATTTGACTCCGTCCAGTCATTTGCCACTGGACAAAACCATCAAAGTTGGGCAAAAGTCATTGCCTATAGCTCACGAACTCATGAAATTCGAACAATGGGTTATATCCCATGAAATCGCACCCGGGTCGAAATGGACGAAAACGGTCGGGTGAAATATGCACTCCGCCTAATTGTCTGCACTGAGCCAAAATGGGGCATAAATAGACATGTTTCGTTGGTTATAGCTCACGAAATCGTGAAATTTTACTTCTTCGAGCCATTTGTCGTCAAATGAAATCGTCGAAATTTGGCAAAAATCATTGCCTATAGCTCACGAACTCGTGAAATTCGAACAATGGGTTATAACCCATGAAATCGCACCCGGGTCGAAATAGTCAGAAAACTATGGGTTATAACCATGAAATCGCGATATTTGAACTCCACCTAATTATTTGTTGTCGGGCCCATACGCACGAGTAGGGTCAATAATCACGTGTTATAAGTCAAAAAATCATCGGTTTTAAATTAGACAAAGATATATTAACACGAGGTGTCGAACAGACCAAAATGGTCAAATATCATGGGTTACAGCGCATAAAATTGTCGGTTTTGAATTCGGCAAAGATTTCTGATGCCGAGTCGAAACAGACTGAAACTGACAAAAGTGTTAGAAATCATGGGTTATAGATCACGAAATCGCGAAATATGACTCTGCCGAGTCATTTTTTGTCAGACTAGACTATCAAAGTTGGGTAAAAATCGTTCCTTATAGCTCACGAACTTGTGAAATTCGAACAATGGGTCATAACCCATGAAATCGCGCCTAGGTCGAAACGGACCAAAATAGTCATAAAACATGGGTTACTACCCATTTATTCGCAATATTTTCACTCCGCCTATTAATTTTCTGTCTGGCCCAAATGCACGATAAGGTCAATAATCACGTGCTATTGCTCATGAAATCATCGGTTTTGAATTCGACAAAAATATTTTGACACGGCGTCTTGAACATACCAAAATGGTCAGAAAATGTGTGGACGGTAGCTCCTGAAATCGTCAATTTTGACATTTCCAACACCCGGCCAAAACAAAAGAAAATGGTCAAATTTCATGGGTTACAGTTCATGAAATCTTCGATTTTTAATTCGGCAAAGAATTTTGGCGCTTGCTCAAAACGGACCAAAACTGGCAAATTGTGCCAGAAGTCATTGGTTATAGCTCACATAATCGCGAAATATGCACTCCACCTAATTGTCTAAGCTGAGCCGAAAAGGGAGTAAATGGACATATTTCATGGGTTATAGCACATGAAATCGTGAAATTTGACTCCGTCGAGTCATTTGCGGCTAGACAAAACCATCAAAGTTGGGCAAAAGTCGTTGCCTATAGCTCACGAACTCGTGAAATTCGAACAATGGATTATAGCCCATGAAATCGTGCACGGGTCGAAACGGACTGAAACGGTCGAAAAAACAAGGGTTATAACCGATGAAATCGTGATATTTGAACTCCACCTACTTATTTGTTGCTGGGCCCATAAGCACAAGAACGGTCACTAATCACGTGTTATAGATCATGAAATCATCGGTTTTGAATTCTGCAAATATATTTTAACACTGGGCGTCACACAGACCAAAATGGTCAAAAATCATACAGACAAAAGCTCAAGAAATCTTCAGTTTTGACATTTTCGACACACGATCGAAACAGAAGATAATGGTCAAAATTCATGGGTTACAGCTTATGAAATTATCGGCTTTGAATTTGACATTGATTTCTGGATCAAAACGGGTAGAAACGGGCTGAAACTGACAAAATTTGTCAGAAATCATGGGTTATGGCTACTAAAATCATGAAATATGCACTGCGCCTAATTGCCTGCACCGGGCCAAAAGGGGCGTAAATGGACAAATTACATGGGTTATAGCTCACGAAATCGTGAAATTTGACTCCGCCGAGTCATTTGCCTTCCGACAAAGTTTTTCAAGTTTGGCAAAAATCGTTGCCGATAGTTCACGAACAATGGGGTATAGCCCATGATATTGCACCCGGGTTCAAAACAGACCAAAACGGTTAATAAACCATAGGTTATATATAACCCATGAAATCACGATATTTGAACTCCGCCTAATTATTTGCCACTGGGCCCAATCGCACAAGAAGGGTCAATAATCACGTGTTATAGCTCATGAAATTATCTATTTTGAATTCAACAAAGATATTTTGTGACGGGGCATTGAACAAACCAAAATGGTCAGAAACGGAACGGAATGGTCAAAATTTATGGGTTACAGCTTATGAATTCGTCGGTTTTGTATTCGACAAAGATTTCTGAGCCGTTTAGAAACAGACCGAAACAAACAAAATGTGTCAGAAATCATTGGTTATCACTCACAAAATCACGAAATATGCACTCCGCCTAATTGTCTGCACAGGGCTGAAAATGAACGTAAAAGGGCAACCTTCGTGGGTTATAGTTAACGAAATGGTATAATTTGATTCTGCCGAGTCATTTGTTGTCGAATAAAACCGTCGAAGTTGGGCAAAAATCGTTGCCTATAGCTCACAAACTCGTGAAATTCAAACAATCGGTTATAACCCATGAAATCATGCCCGAGCTGAAACGGACTGAAGCGATCGGAAAACCATGGGTTATAACCCATGAAATGGCAATATTTGAACTCCGCCTAATTATTTACCGCCAGGCCCAAACGCACTAGAAGGGTCAATAAGCACGTGTTATAACTCATGAAATCATTAGTTTTGAAATCAAAAAAGATACTTTGACACGAGGCATCGAACAGACGAAAATGGTCAGAAATCGTCAGTTTCTACATTTCTAACACACGGCCAAAAAAGAAGAAAATTGTTAAAATTCATGGGTTACAGCTTATGAAATCATCTGTTTTGAATTTGGCAAAGATTCCTGACGTTAGGTCAAAACTAACCGAAACTGACAAAATGTGTTAGAAATCATAAGCAATAGCTCACAAAATCGCGAAATATGCACTCTGCCTAATTGTCTGCATCAGGCCAAAAAGGGGCGTAAATGGACAAGTTAAGTGAGTTATTGCTCACGAAATCGTGGAATGGGACTTCACCGAATCATTTGTCATCGAACGAAACCGTCAAAATTTGGCAAAAATCATTGCCAATAGCTCACGAACTCATGAAATTCAAACAATGGGTTATAACCCATGAAATCACACCCAGGTCGAAACAGTCGAAAAACTATGGGTTATAACCATGAAATCGCGATATTTGAATTCTGCCAAATTATTGGTCACCGGGCCCATACGCACGAGAAGGGTCAATAATCACTTGTTATAGGTCATGAAATTATCAGTTTTAAATTCAACAAAGATATTTTGATACGGGGCATCGAACAGACCAAAATGGTCAAATATCATGGGTTACAGCACATGAAATTATCGGTTTTGAATTCGGCAAAGATTTCTGACGCTGGGTCGACACGGACCAAAACTGACAAAATGTTTTAGAAATCATGGGTTACAGCTCACGAACTCGCGAAATATGCATTCTGCCTTATTGTCTGCATCAGGCCGAAAAGGGGCGTAAATGGATAATTTTTGTGGGTTATAGATCACGAAATCACGAAATATGACTCTGGCGAGTCATTTATCGTCGGACTAAACCGTCGAAGTTTGGCAAAAATCGTTTCATATAGCTAACGAACTCGTGAAATTCGAACAATGGGTCATAACCCATGAAATCGCGCCTAGGTCGAAACGGACCCAAATAGTCAGAAAACATGGGTTACTACCCATTTATTCACAATATTTTCACTCCGCCTATTAATTTTCTGTCTTGCCCAAATGCACGATAAGGGTCAATAATCACGTGTTATAGCTCATGAAATCATCGGTTTTGAATTCGGTAAAGATATTTTGACACGGCGTGTCAAACATACCAAAATGGTCATAAATCGTGCGGACGGTAGCTCCTGAAGTCGTCCTGAAACTGACAAAATGTGTCAGAAATCATAGGTTATAGCTTACAAAATTGTAAAATTTGCACTCCACCTAATTGTCTATGTCGGGCCAAAAACGGACAAATTTCATTGGCTGTAGCAACACGTAATCGTGAAATTTGACTCCGCCGAGTCATTTGCCGCTGGACAAAACCATCAGAGTTGGGCAAAAGTCATTGCCTATAGTTCACGAACTCATGGAATTCAAAAAATAGGTTATATCCCATGAAATCGCGCTTGTGCCAAAACGGACTGAAACGGTCGGAAAAACATGGGTTATAACCCATGAAATCGTGATATTTGAACTCCACCTACTTATTTGTCGCTGGGCCGAAAAGCACGAGAAGGGTAACTAATCACGTGATATAGATCATGAAATCATCGGTTTTGAATACTACGAAGATATTTTAACACTGGGCGTCACATGGACCAAAATGGTCAAAAATCGTACATACAATAGCTCAAGAAATCGTCGGTTTTGACATTTTTGACACCCGGTCGAAACAGAAGATAATGGTCAAAATTCATGGACTAGAGCTCATAAAACCGTCGGCTTTGAATTTGACAAAGACTTATGGATCAAAACGGGCCAAAACTGACAAAATGTGTCAAAAATAATGGGTTATGACTACCAAATTCCCGAAATATGCATTGCGCCAAATTACCTGCACCGGGCCAAGGAGTAAATGGACAAATTACGTGGGTTATAGCTCACGAAATAGTGAAATTTGACTCTGCTGAGTCATTTGCCTTCTGTCGAAGTTGTTGAAGTTGGGAAAAAATCGTTGTCAATAGCTCACGAACTTGTGAAATTCGAACAATGGGTTATAGCCATGATATTGCGCCCGGGTTCGAAACAGACCAAAACAGTTAATAAACCATAGGTTATAACCTATGAAATCGCGATATTTGAACTCCGCTTAATTATTTGCTACTGGGCCCAATCGCACGAGAAGGGGTCAATAATCACGTGTTATAGCTTATGAAATTATCCATTTTGAATCCAGCAAAGATATATGTGACGGGGCATTGAACAAACCAAAATGGTCAGAAATCATATGGACAATAGCTCCGAAAATCATCGATTTTGACATTTACGACACTCGGTCGAAACAGAAGAAAATGGTCAAAATTCATGGGTTACAGCTCATTAATTCGTCGGCTTTGTATTCGGCAAATATTTCTAGAGCCGGTTAGAAACGAACCAAAACTAACAAAATGTGTCAGAAATCATTGCTTATCACTCATAAAATCGTGAAATATGCACTTCACCTAATTGTCTGCACCGGGATTAAAAGGGACGTATATGGACAACCATCATGGGTTATAGTTAACGAAATCGTAAAATTTGATTCCACCGAGTCATTTGTTGTCGGACAAAACCGTCGAAGTTGGGCAAAAATCGTTGCCTATTGCTCACAAACTCATGAAATTCAAACAATGGATTATAACCCACGAAATCATGCCCAAGCCGAAATGGACCATAGCGGTCGGAAAATCATGGGTTATAACCCATGAAATGGCAATATTTGAACTCCGCCTAATTATATACCGCCGGGCCCAAACGCACGAGAAGGGTCAATAATCAGGTGTTATAACTCATGAAATCATTAGTTTTGAAATTAGAAAAGATACTTTGACACGAGGCATCTAACATACCAAAATAATCACAAATCGTACGGGCAATAGTTCATGAAATCGTCAGTTTATACATTTCCGACACACGACCAAAAAAGAAGAAAATTGTTAAAATTCATGGGTTACAGCTCATGAAATCATCGGTTTTGAATTCGGCAAAGATTCTTGGCGCCGAGTGGAAAAGTACCAAAACTGACAAAATGTGTTAGAAATCATACGCTATAGCTCACGAAATCGCGAAATATGCGCTCCGTCTAATTGTCTGTACCGGGCCAAAATGGGGCGAAAATAGACATATTTCGTGGGTTATAGCTCATGAAATCATGAAATTTGACTTCTTTGAGTCATTTGTCGTCGAACGAAACCGTCGAAATTTGGCAAAAACCATTGCCGATAGCTCACGAACTCATGTAATTCGAACAATGAGTTATAACCAATGAAATCGCACCCGGGTCGAAACAGTCGGAAAACTATAGGTTATAACCATGAAATCACGATATTTGAACTCTGCCTAATTATTTGCCACCGGGCCCATACGCACAAGAAGGATCAATAATCACGTGTTATAGGTCATTAAATCATCGGTTCTAAATTCGACAAAGATATTTTGATATGAGGCGTCGAACAGGCTAAAATGGTCAAATAACATGGGTTACATCCCATGAATTTGTCAGTTTTGGATTCGGCAAAGATTTCTGGCGCCGGGTCGAAACAGGCCAAAACCAAGAAAGTGTCAGAAATCATGGGTTATAGCTAACGAAATCGCGAAATATGTACTCCGCCTTATTGTCTGCTCCAGGCCGTAAAGTGGCGTAAATGGAAAAATTTCGTGGGTTATAGCTCACAAAATCGTGAAATTTGACTCTGCCGAGTCATTTATCGTCGGACTAAACCGTCGAAGTTGGGAAAAAATAGTTTCATATAGCTCACAAACTCGTGAAATTCGAACAATGGGTTATAACCCATGAAATCACGCTCGGGTCGAAACGGACCAAAACAGTCAGAAAACATGGGTTATTACCCATTAAATCGCAAAATTTTCACTCCGCCTAATAATTTACCGTCGGGCCCAAATGCACGAAAAGGGTCAATAATCACGTGTTATAGCTTATGAAATCATCGGTTTTTTATTCAGCAAAGATATTTTGACACAGCGTGTCGAACATACAAAAATGGTCAGAAATCGTAAGAGCGGTAGCTCTAGAAATCGTCGGTTTTGAATTCAGCAAAGATTTTTGGCAAAGATTTCATGGGTTACAGTTCATGAAATCATCGATTTTGAATTCAACAAATATTTTTGGCGCTTGGTCAAAACGGACCAAAACAGACAAAAATATGTCAGAAATCATGGGTTATAGCTCACAAAATCGTGAAATATGCACTCCACCTAATTGTCTATGTCGGGCTGAAAAGGGGCGTAAATGGACAAATTCTGTGGGTTATAGCACACGAAATCGTGAAATTTGACTCTGCTGAGTCATTTGCCGCTGGACAAAACCATCAAAGTTAGGCAAAAGTCGTTGCCTATAGTTCACAAACTCATGAAATTTGAACAATGGGTTATATCCCATGAAATCGCGCATGTGTCAAAACGGACTGAAACAGTCGGAAAAACATGGGTTATAACCCAAGAAATCGCGATATTTGAACTCTACCAACTTTTTTGCCGCTGGGCCCAAAAGCACGAGAAGGGTCACTAATCACGTGTTATTGATCATAAAATCATCAGTTTTGAATTCTGCGAAGATATTCTAACACTGGGCATCACACAAACCAAAATGGTAAAAAATCGTACAAACAATAGCTCAAGAAATCTTCGGTTTTGACATTTTTGAAACATGGTCGATAATGGTCAAAATTCATGGGTTATAGCTCATGAAATCGTCGGTTTTGAATTTGACAAAGATTTCTAGGTCAAAACGGGTCGAAACGGGCCGAAAATGACAAAATGCGTCAGAAATCATGGGTTATGGCTACCAACCTCACGAAATACGCAATGCGCCTAAATAATAGCACCGGGCCAAAAAGGGGCGTAAATAGACAAATTACATTGGTTATAGCTCACGAAATCGTGAAATTTGACTCCACCGAATCATTTGCCTTCCGACGAAGTTGTCGAAGTTGGGCAAAAATCATTGCTGAAAGCTCACGAACTCGTGAAATTCAAACAATGGGTTATAGCTCATGATATTGCGCCCGGGTTTGAAACAGACCAAAACGGTCAATAAACCATAGGTTATAACCCACGAAATCGCGATATTTGAATTTCGCCTATTTATTTGCCACTGGGTCCAATCGCAAGAGAATGGGTCAATAATCACGGGTTACAGCTCATGAAATTATTTGTTTTAAATTCAGCAAAGATATTTTGTGATGGGGCATTGAACAAACCAAAATAGTCAGAAATCATACAAACAATAGCTCCGGAAATCGTCTTTTTTAACATTTCCGACACCCGGCCGAAACAGAAAAAAATGGTCAAAATTCATGGGTTACAGCTCATGAATACGTCGGTTTTGTATTCGGCAAAGATTTCTAGAGCCGTTAGAAACGGACCAAAACTAACAAAATGTGCCAGAAATCATTGTTTATCGCTCATAAAATCGCAAAATATGCACTCCGCCTAATTGTCTGCACCGGGCTGAAAAGGGACGTAAATGAAAAACCTTCGTGGGTTATAGTTAACGAAATCGTAAAATTTTATTCCGCCGAGTCATTTGTTGTCGGAAAAAACCGTCGAAGTAGGGCCAAAATCGTTGCCTATAGCTCACAAACTCGTGAAATTCAAACAATGGGTTATAACCAATGAAATCACGTTCGAGCCGAAACGGACCGAAGCGGTCAGAAAACCATGTGTTATAACCCATGAAATAGCAATATTTGAACTCCGCCTAATTATTTATCGTCGGGCCCAAACACACGAGAAGGGTCAATAATCACGTGTTATAACTCATGAAATCATCAGTTTTGAAATTAGAAAAGATACTTTGACACGAGGCATCAAACAAACCAAAATGGTCAGAAATCGTACGCACAATAGTTCATGAAATCGTCGGTTTTGAATTCAACAAAGATTCCTGGCGCCAGGTCGAAACGAACCGAAACTAAAAAAATGTGTTAGAAATCATAAGTTATAGCTCACGAAATCATGAAGTATGCACTCCACCTAATTGTCTACACCGGGCCAAAATGAGGAGTAAATAGACATGTTTGATGGGTTATAGCTCACAAAATCGTGAAATTTGACTTCTTCGACTAATTTGTATTCGGCAAAGATTTCTAGAGCGGTTAGAAACGGACCGAAACTAACAAAATGTGTCAGAAATCATTAGTTATCGCTCATAAAAATCGCGAAATATGCACTCTGTTGGTTAGAAACGAAAATCGTCTGTTTCGACATTTCCGACACCCGGCCGAAACAAAAGAAAATGGTCAAATTTTAGGGGTTACAGTTCATGAAATCAACGATTTTTAATTCTACAAAGATTTTTGGTGCTTGGTCAAAACGGACCGAAACTGACAAAATCATTGCCTATAGCTCACGAACTCGTGAAATTAGAACAATGGGTTATAACCCATGAAATCGCACCCGGGTCGAAACAGTCGGAAAACTATGGGTTATAACCATGAAATCGCGATATTTGAACTCCACCTAATTATTTGCTGTCGGGCCCATACGCACGAGAAGGGTCAATAATCATGTGTTATAGGTCATAAAATCATCGATTTTAAATTCGAAAAATATATTTTGACACGAGGTGTCGAACAGGCCAAAATGGTCAAATATCATGGGTTACAGCGCATAAAATTGTTGGTTTTGAATTCGGCAAAGTTTTCTAACGCCGGGTCGAAACGGACCGACACTGACAAAAGTGTCAGAAATCATGGGTTATAGATCACGAAATCGTGAAATATGACTCTGCCTAGTCATTTAACGTTGGACTAAACCATCGAAGTAGGGAAAAATCGTTTCATATAGCTCACGAACTCATGAAATTCGAACAATGGGTAATAACCCATGAAATCGCGCCTAGGTCAAAACAGACCCAAATAGTCAGAAAACATGGGTTACTACCCATTTAATCGCAATATTTTCACTCCGCCTATTAATTTTCTGTCGGGCCCAAATGCACGAGAAGGGCCAATAATCACGTGTTATAGCTCATGAAATCATCGGTTTTAAATCCGGCAAAGATATTTTGACACGGCGTCTTGAACAGACCAAAATGGTCAGAAATCGTGTGGACGGTAGCTCATGAAATCGTCGGTTTTGACATTTCCGATACCCAGCCGAAACAAAAGAAAATGGTCAAATTTCATGGGTTCAATTCATGAAATCTTCGATTTTGAATTCGGCAAAGATTTTTGGCGCTTTCTCAAAACGGACCGAAACTGGCAAAATGTGCCCGAAATCATTGGTTATAGCACATGAAATCGTGAAATTTGACTCTACCGAGTCGTTTGTCCCCGGACTAAACCATCGAAGTTGGGTAAAAATTGTTTTATATAGCTCACAAACTCGTGAAATTCGAACAATTGGTTATAACCAATGAAATCGCGCTTGGGTTGAAACGGACCCAAATTGTTGGAAAACATGGGTTATTACCCATTTAATCGCAATATTTTCACTCCGCCTAATAATTTTTCGTTGAGCCCAAATGCACGATAAGGGTCAATAATCATGTGTTATAGCTCATAAAATCATCGGTTTTGAATTCGGTAAAGTTATTTTGACACGACGTGTCGAACATACCAAAATGGTCAGAAATCATGTGGACGGTAGCTCCTGAAATAGTCGGTTCCGACATTTCCGACACCCGGCCGAAACAAAAGAAAATGGTCAAATTTCATGGGTTATAGTTCATGAAATCATCGATTTTGAATTCGACAAAGATTTTTGGCGCTTGGTCAATACAGATAGAAACTGACAAAATGTGTTAGAAGTCATTTGTCGCTGGACAAAACCATCAAAGTTGGGCAAGAGTCATTGCCTATCGCTCACAAACTCGTGAAATTCGAACAATGGGTTATATCCCATGAAATCACGCCCGAGTCAAAACGGACTGAAACGGTCGGAAAAGCATGGGTTATATAACCCATGAAATCGCGATATTTAAACTCAACCTACTTCTTTACCGTTGGGCCAAAAAGCACGAGATACGCACTGCGCCTAATTACCTACATCAGGCCAAAAAGGGGCGTAAATAGACAAATTATGTGGGTTATAGCTCACGAAATCGTGAAATTTGACTCCGCTAAGTCATTTGCCTTCCGACGAAGTTGTCGAAGTTGGGGAGAAATCATTGCTGATAGGTCACGAACTCGTGAAATTCGAACAATGGGTTATAGCCCATGATATTGCACCCGGGCTCGTAACAGACCAAAACGGTCAATAAACCATAGGTTATAATCCATAAAATCGCGATATTCGAACTCCGCCTAATTATTTGCCACTGGGCCTAATTATACAAGAAGGGTCAATAATCACGTGTTATAGCTTGAGAAATTATCTGTTTTGAATTCAACAAAGATATTTTGCGACGGGGCATTGAACAGACCAAAATGGTCAAAGACAGACCGAAATGGTCAAAATTTATGGGTTACAGCTCATGAATTCGTCAGTTTAATATTCGACAAAGATTTCTGGAGCTGTTTAGAAACAAACCGAAACTTACAAAATGTGTCAGAAATCATTGGTTATCGCTCACAAAATCATGAATATGCATTCTGCATAATTGTCTGCACCGGGCTGAAAAGGGACGTAAATGAACAAACTTCGTAGGTTATAGTTAACGAAATCGTAAAATTTGATTCCGCCGAGTCATTTGTTGTCGGACAAAACCGTCGAAGTTGGGCAAAAATCGTTGCCTATAGCTCACAAACTCGTGAAATTCAAACAATGGGTTATAACCCATGAAATCACGCTAGAGCCGAAACGGACCGAATCGGTCAGAAAACCATGGGTTATAACCCATGAAATGACAATATTTGAACTCCGCCTAATTATTTACCGCCAAGCCCAAACACACGAGAAGGGTCAATAATCACGTGTTATAACTCATGGAATCATCAGTTTTGAAAACGAAAAAGATACTTTGACACGAGGCATCGAACAGACCAAAATGGTTAGAAATCGTACGGACAATAGTTCATGAAATCGTCAATTTCTACATTTTCGACACGGCCAAAAAAGAAGAAAATTGTTAAAATTCATGGGTTACAACTCATGAAATCGTCAGTTTTGAATTCGACAAAGATTTCTGGCGCCAGGTCAAAACGAACCGAAACTGATAAAATGTGTTAGAAATCATAAGTTATAGCTCACGAAATCGCGAAATATGCACTCCACCTAATTGTCTGCACCATGCCAAAGAGGGGTGTAAATGGACATGTTACGTGGGTTATTGCTCTCGAAATCATGAAATTGGACTTTGCCGAGTCATTTATCATCGAACGAAACCGTCAAAATTTGGCAAAAATCATTGCCTATAGCTCACAAACTCGTAAAATTCAAACAATGGGTTTATAACCCATGAAATCGCACCCGGATCGAAACGGTCGAAAAACTATGGGTTGTTACTATGAAATCGTGATATTTGAATTCAGCAAAATTACTTGTTGTCGGGCCCACACGCACGAGAAGGGTCAATATTCACATGTTATAGGTCATGAAATTAACAGTTTTAAATTCGACAAGATATTTTGACACGGGACATCGAACAAACCAAAATGGTCAAATATCATGGGTTACAGCCCATGAAATTGTCGGTTTTGAATTCGGCAAAGATTTCTAACGCCGGGTCAAAACGGACCAAAACTGACAAAAAATATCAGAAATCATGGGTTATAGCTCACGAACTCGTGAAATATGCATTCCGCCTTATTGTCTGCACCGGGCCGAAAAGGGGCGTAAATGGACAAATTTCGTGGGTTGCTCACGAAATCGTGAAATTTGACTCTGCTGAGTCATTTATCGTCGGCCTAAACCGTCAAAGTTGGGCAAAAATCGTTTCATATAGATCATGAACTTGTGAAATTCGAACAATGAGTTATAACCCATGAAATCGTGTCCGGGTCGAAACGGACCCAAACAGTCAGAAAACATAGGTTATTACCCATTAAATCGCATTATTTTCACTCCGCCTAATAATTTTCCGTCGGGCCCAAATGCACGAGAAAGGTCAATAATCATGTGTTATATCTCATGAAATCATCGGTTTTGAATTCAGCAAGATATTTTGACACGACGTGTCGAACATACAAAAATGGATAGAAATCGTGCGGACGGTAGCTCTTGAAATCGTCGGTTTTGACATTTCCAACACCCGGCCGAAACAAAAGAAAATGGTCAAATTTTATGGGTTATAGTTCATGAAATCATCGATTTTGAATTCAGTAAAGATTTTTGGCGCTCGGTCAAAACAGAGCGAAACTGACAAAATGTGTCAAAAATCATGGGCTATAGCTAACGCAATCGCAAAATATGCACTCCGCCAAATTGTCTATATCGGGCCGAAAAGGGGCGTAAATGGACAAATTTCGTGGGTTATAGCACACGAAATCGTGAAATTTAACTCCGCCGTGTCATTTGTCGCTAAACAAAACCATCAAAGTTGGGCAAAAGTCGCTGCCTATAGCTCACGAACTCATGAAATTCGAACAATGGGTTACAACCCATGAAATCGCGATATTTGAACTCCACCTACTTATTTGCTACTAGGCCAAAAAAGCACGAGAAGGGGCACTAATCACGTGTTATAGATCATGAAATCATCGGTTGTGAATTCTACGAAGATATTTTGACACTGGGCGTCACACAGACCAAAATGGTCAAAAATCATACAGATAATAGCTCAAGAAATCGTGGGTTTTGACATTTTCAACACTCGGTCGAAACAGAAGATAATGGTCAAAATTCATGGGTTACAGCTCAGGAAATCGTCGGCTTTTAATTTGACAAAAATTTCTGGATCGAAACGGGCCGAAACTGACAAAATGTATCAGAAATCATGGGTTACGAGTACCAAATTCACAAAATACGCACTGCGCCTAATTACCTACACCAGGCCAAAAAGGGGCGTAAATGGACAAATTACATGGGTTATAGCTCACGAAATCGTGAAATTTGACTCCACCGAGTCATTTGCCTTCCGACAAAGTTGTCGAAGCTGGGCAAAAATCGTTGCTGAAAGCTCATGAACTCGTGAAATTCAAACAATGGGTTATAGCCCATGATATTGCGCCCGGGTTCGAAACAGACCAAAACGGTCAATAAACCATAGGTTATAACCTATGAAATCGCGATATTTGACGTACACCTAATTATTAGCCATTGGGCCCAATCGCAAGAGAATGGGTCAATAATCACGTGTTATAGCTCATGAAATTATCTGTTTTGAATTCAGCAAAGATATTTTACGATGGGGCATTGAACATACCATAATGGTCAGAAATCATACGGACAATAGCTCCGAAAATCGTCGGTTTTGACATTTCCGACACCCGGTCAAAATAGAAGAAAATGGTCAAAATTCATGGGTTACAGCTCATGAATTCTTCAGTTTTGTATTCGGCAAAGATTTCTAGAGCCGGTTAGAAATGGACCGAAACTAAAAAAATGTGTCAGAAATCATTAGTTATCGCTCATAAAATCACGAAATATGCACTCCGCCAAAACGGACCGAAGCGGTCAGAAAACCATGGGTTATAACCCATGAAATGGCAATATTTGAACTCCGTCTAATTATTTACCGTCGGGCCTAAACGCACGATAAGGGTCAATAATCACGTGTTATAACTCATGAAATCATCAGTTTTAGAATCGGAAAAGATACTTTGACAGGAGACATCGAACAGACCAAAATGGTCAGAAATCATACGGACAATAGTTCATGAAATCGTCAGTTTCTACATTTTCGACAAACGGCCAAAAAAGAAGAAAATTGTTAAAATTCATGGGTTACAGCTTATGAAATCATTGGTTTTGAATTCGGCAAAGATTCCTGGCACCAGGTCAAAACGAACCGAAACTGACAAAATGTGTTAGAAATCATAGGCTATAGCTCACGAAATAACGAAATATACACTCCGCCTAATTATCTGCACCGGGCCAAAAAGGGGCGTAAATAAACATGTTTCGTGTGTCACGAAATAGTGCAATTTGACTTCTTCGAGTCAATTGTCGTCGAAATTTGGTAAACATCATTGCCTATAGCTCATGAACTCGTGAAATTCGAACAATGGGTTATAACTCATGAAATCACGAAAGTTATTTGTTGCCGGGCCTAGACGCACGAGAAGGGTCAACAATCACGTGTTATAGGTCATGAAATTATCGGTTTTAAATTCAAAAAAGATATTTTGACACGGGGCGTCGTACAGACCAAAATGGTCAAATATCATGGGTTACAACCCATAAAATTGTCGATTCTGGATTCGACAAAGATTTTTGGCGTCGGGTCGAAACAGACCAAAATTGACAAAAGTGTCAGAAATCATGGGTTATAGCTCCCTAAATCGCGAAATATGCACTCCGTCTTATTGTCTGCACTGAGCCGAAAAGGCGCGTAAATGGACAAATTTTGTGGATTATAGCTCACTAAATCGTAAAATTTGACTCTGTCGAGTCATTTGTCGTCGGACAAAACCATCGAAGTTGGGCAAAATTGTTTCCTATAGCTCACAAACTCGTGAAATTCGATCAATGGGTTTTAACCGATCAAATCGCAGCCGGGTCGAAACGGGCCCAAACAGTCGGAAAACATGGGTTATTACCGATTAAATCGCAATATTTGCACTCTGCCTAATAATTTTCCGCCAGGCCCAAATGCCCGAGAAGGGTCAATAAACATGTGTTATAGCTCATGAAATCATCGGTTTTGAATTCGCCAAAGATATTTTGACACGGCGTGTCGAACATACCAAAATGGTCAGAAATCATGCTGACGGTAGCTCCTGAAATCGTCGGTTTCAACATTTTCGACTCCCAGTCGAAACAAAATAAAATGGTCAAATTTCATGGGTTACAATTCATGAAATCATCGATTTTGAATTCAGCAAATATTTTTGGGCTTGGTCAAAACAGGCCAAAACTGACAAAATGTGCCAGAAATCTATGGGTTATAGCTCACGAAATCGTGAAATATGCACTCCACCTAATTGTCTGTGTCGGGCCGAAAAGGGGAGTAAATGGATAAATTTCGTGGGTTATAGCTCACGAAATCATGAAATTTGACTCTGCCGAGTCGTTTGCCGTTAGACAAAACCGGCAAAGTTGGGCAAAAATTATTTCCTATAGCTCACGAACTTGTGAAATTCGAACAAAGGGTTATAACCCATGAAATTGTGCCCGCGTCGAAACGGGCCAAAACGGTCAGAAAACATGGGTTATTACCCATGAAATCGTGATATTTGCACTCCGCCTAATAATTTTCCATCAGGCCCAAAAGCACGAAAAGGGTCAATAATCACGTGTTATAGCTCACGAAATCATCGGTTTTGAATTCGACAAAGATATTTTGACACGGCGTGTCAAACAAACCCAAACGGTCAGAAATTATGCAGAGGGTAGCTCCTGAAATCGTCGGTTTTGACATTTCCGACACCCGGCCGAAAAGAGAAGAAAATGGTTAAATATCATGGGTTACAGCCCATGAAATTGTTGGTTTTGAATTCAGCAAAGATTTCTAATGCTGGGTCAAAACGGACCGAAACTGACAAAAAGTGTCAAAAATCATGGGTTGTAGATCACAAAATCGCAAAATATGCACTCCGCCTTATTGTCTTCACAGGGCCGAAAAGGAGCATAAATTGACAAAATTGTGGGTTATAGCTCACAAAATCGTAAAATTTAACTCTACCGAGTCATTTGTCGGTTGTCAAAACCGTCGAAGTTGGGAAAAAATCATTTCCTATAGCTCACGAACTCGTGAAATTCGAACAATGGGTTATAACCCATGAAATAGCGTCCAGGTCGAAACGGACCCAAACAGTCGGAAAACATGTGTACCCATGAAATCGTGATATTTGCACTCCGCCTAATAATTTTCCATCGGGCCCAAATGCACGAGAAGGATCAATAATCACGTGTTATAGCTCATGAAATCATTAGTTTTGAATTCGGCAAAGATATTTTGACACGACGTGTCGAACATACCAAAATGGTCAGAAATCGTTCGGACGATAGTCCCTGAAATCGTTGATTTCGCCCTTTTCAACACCCGCCCGAAACAAAAGAAAATGGTCAAATTTAATGGGTTATAGCTTATGAAATCATCGATTTTGAATTAGACAAAGATTTTTGGCGCCAGGTCAAAACGGACCAAAACTGACAAAATGTGTCAGAAATTATGGGTTATATAGCTCACGAGATCATGAAATATGCACTGTGCCTAATTGTCTACACCGGGCCAAAAAGGGGCGTGAATGGACAAATTACGTGGGTTATAGCTCACGAAATCGTGAAATTTTACTCCGCCGAGTCATTTGCCTTCCGAAGAAATCGTCGAAGTTAGGCAAATCGTTGCCGATAGCTCACGAACTCGTGAAATTTGAACAATGGGTTATAGCCCATAATATTGCACCGGGGTTCGAAAAAGACCGAAATGGTCAATAAACCATCAGTTATAACCCATGAAATCGCGATATTTGAACTACGCCTAATTATTTGCCACTGAGCCCAATCGCACGAGAAGGATCAATAATCATATGTTATAGCTCATAAAATTATCTATTTTGAATTCGACAAAGATATTTTGCGACGGGGCATGGAACAGACCAAAATGGTCAGAAATCATACAGACAATAGTTCAAGAAATCATCGGTTTTGACATTTTCGATACCCGGCCAAAACAAAAGAAAATGGTCAAAATTCATGGTTTACAGCTCATGAAATCGTCTGTTTTGTATTCGGCAAAGATTTCTGGCATCGGATCAAAACGGACCAAACCTGACAAATATAGGTGTCAAAAAATACATATAAATTCCCACAAATAGTTCGAGACCAAACAAAGATAATGAACGTCATCATCCAAGTCGAGGAAGATTATCCAAACTAAAGGTGATCATCCGATGCCGACGAGAAGCTAATGAGCGCATGAAGCGAGTCCACGAAGCGTACAAGTCAACGGAATGACAATACAAGTTCGGGAAACGCCAAAAAGCTAAAGGAGACCTGCACGTGCGGGTCACTAATTGGTGACCCTCATGCATGTGGGTCACTAGTTGGTGACCCTCACTTGTGCGGGTCACTAGTTAGAGTGCGGGTCACCAAGAGCCGTCCCGCACAGTTAGTTCCCGAAAAGCGTTTTTGATGGTTTTGTTAATATTTTTTGGTGTTAGTTCATTCCAGAGCATCCCAACTGACTTTATATCATATCCAAATGTGGTTAGGCTGTTGTTAACTGAAGATGTGGCAAATCCTTCATTCTCATCCAAATAACCGCATCTAAGGCCTAATAAATACAAGTCTAGAGCCCTTATTCATGGGATCTGAAAATTGGAGGCGGGGTGCTGTCAAGTTGGAGAGTGAACCACGAATTTCAGAGGAGGACTAGCAAATCTTGGCGAACTCCAGCATAAAGAGGGAGCTATTCGAAGGATCTGAGGTCCGTTTCATCATTTCTTGAGATCAAACTTTTTTTGATCTCGAGAAGAATCGTAATTTTACTTGGTCGAGATTATCACTTATGCGATTGTTTCCTTTGTGAAGCGAAATCATTAAAAAAAATTTGACAACCGGATCTGATTCACGGTTGTCCACGAACTAACGCGCCCCCGGTACAGGCAAAGATCTCATGCAAGCAGCGGGTGATAAACGTCCTCTACGTGTGTTTGAAGAGAGTTATAATTTTTTTGTTTTATTTGTGTGAGCGAGTAATCTTATAAAAAGATTAACTCTTTTGAATCTATAATTGATAAACAATTGTAATGGATTCTATAAATAAACCAACTTTTACCCTAAACACACTGGCGATCACAGTGTGAGCCAACAGCCTTTATGCTGAGGTTGTAGTGTCGCAACCTCGAATTCGCATCCCGGCTGAAGAAGAGGTCGAATATGAGTTCGATCAACAGAAGTACGAGGAATACCTATCCTCCTTCATATCCGCCTCTCCTCGCAAGTGCAGGAAGCTCTCCTCCTCTAGGAAGGTCCGCTGGTCTTCGGATTTGATGACCCAAGAAGATGATCCATGCCCCGTAGCTACTGTAGACTGTAGTTGTGTCCTGCAACGCCCCTCCAGCGTCTGATGAAGCCGAAGTTGTGGATATGAACTTATCAACCAAGGAGATAGCCACCGGAGACGTGCCGACTTTGTCAAAGAGGGTCCATCAGAGGCAGCGCCAACACCTCGTGCGTTAACTAGCCAAGGCTTTGGAGCTAGTTGACAGGATCCGCTATGTGACGGATCTGAAATTCAGAAGACGCCAAGTGCTATAACAGCGAGCGAGCTGCTCCTCCTCCAAACTAGTGACGAATGAGTGGGCCGCGTCAAAAGGACTCGTTAAACCCTTGAAGAGTGCATTCAGAATCGCCACACGCTTCTTGCGCACGCAAGAATTCTAGTGCAAGAAGCACAAAAACTGCAGAAGGAAGAGGTAGTCAAGAAACCACCGAAAAACATCAAGTATGGAGGCCTAAACGTAAAATAGCGACTAAAAAGACAGAAGAACTCAGGTCACCCCAAGGTGACCCAGCCAGTGGCAGGTCACATCAATGTGACCCGGCCATCCGTAGGTCACATCAAAGTAACTCGCGCCAGAGCGGAGCCAGTCGAGCCCCCGCAACCATTTCTTCATCTCCGCCAAGTTCCGCTCCTACCCCAGTTGATCTTGTATCTTTAGTGAAGTCTCAAGGCAACGTGGATCTATCCGGATTCAAAATGACAATGGAAGATCATCTCGGTCCTTTGCACGCGAGTCGAGGCAAAGCCTCGTTTAAAGAGCGCTTGGGTTCGGTGAATGAATCTCGAGCAATTGGTCAGACTGGGGGTCGTACGCGTCTTCCCAACATGTCAAGGACCTCCAATGCTGAGAAGGTACTTGTAACCACTTGCCTCGGATTTTAAGTTGAAGTCGAGGAGCCCATTGTGGCCCCGTGCTCATGAAGGTGTGGTTCCAAATGAGTGACTCTTGAGAACACCAATGAGGCATTATATCCCTAAAAGGAAGCGTATTCATCAGAAGATGATGACATTATACCTAGGAAGTCATGCCAGCACACGATAAGTTGCTCTGGTAATCATGCCGATGAGTTGTACTATCGAGCTGGAGATACGAACAAAACTCGGAAGAGAAGTACCTAGGAAACGAATTCTCACTATTCATGAACCAAGCTTATCAGGACGGTATTAACAGAGTGTAGCTACCCTAAGACCGCTCCATAGAGGGTTTTGATATTTGAAAGACTTTCTACCGAAATGTCGAAGCCCAAGCCAAGACGCTTCCACAAGAGAAGACAGGTCGTTCAAGATGGTGAACTCCCAGAAGTAACCATCAATGTGACCGATAAAGAGAAGTCAACACGATGTTTCGGTCTTGAACCTTTTTCATAAATATCCCAGCGTTTAACTCGGCTGCGATCCAGGGTTATCAGACTAAGGGATTATCAACGAATGAGCAGACAGTTATCCTCAGATGACGAAGCATCAGATGCTTGCTCTACAGTCGCTTGGGATGCCACTGTGTCCAGCATAAGATGAGTCCAGGAGGCGTTCACCATCACTCCCGACCAGTTAGCTCAAATGCTCGAAAACACTATAGCTAAGCAAAAGGAAGGACTCAGAGCTAAAATGAAGATGGAAATAGAGTTGAACATGCAACGCATGAGGGAGTTACGTGCCCAACAACTTCAATCCTTGTCGAATTAGCAAGCTGAATCCAGTCGTCGTAACAATGCTAATGAAGTAGGCAACGACGTGGATGAAAATATCAATGCTGATACTCCTCCTAGCGATAATAACCCTGGGGTGGTCCAATGGAATCTCCTCAACCTTCTCGCAACCCCCAAAGAAAAATGCGAGCCAAGACAAGAAGATGAAGGACCTCGAGAGCAAAATCAACACTTTGATGTCTGCTTAAGAGGTGAAGAAGACCAGTATCCCGTGTCCATATCCAAAAAAGTGGGAATCAATTCCATATCCGGTGAAATTCAACTTAATTAACTTCATGCCGTTTGACGGGAGAGGATCGCCCACTCAGCATCTGATTTATTTTAAATCACACCTCGGAGTAATCTCTAGCAATGAACATTTGATGGTCTGATCATTCGTTAGCAACCTTTATGGAGCCACCTTTGAGTGGTACCGCCATCTCAAGTTGGGGAGTATCAACAGTTGGGATGACATGGAGAGCATGTTCCTCGCAAACTTCTTCGACGATGACACTAAAGTGTCAATTGGGACACTGTTCGATGAAAAACAAAAAGATGGAGAGTCGGTCGATAACTTTGTTAAGTGCTTTCCGAATAAGGCAATGAATTGCCGAGATCCGGTCACAAAGGAGTTTTGTAGGCAGTGAAAATTTCCTAAGTGTCTGGCCCCGCCTGCCAATAGCTTGGGCTTATCTGCATCCAGCAAGCGCAGCAAAGCTCACCTACAAGCACGAGCGAACTCGCCAACACGCTCTGCTCGCCAGTACGAGCCAAACATCTCATGTTTATTGAGCTCGCCCGCAGAGCCCAATCGCCTCCCTGATGAACTCGACCATAGAGCTCAGCTTCTCCTATTTGTTGAGCCCGCCCGTAGAGCTAAACCTCACCTCCTTGATGAGCTTGCCCATAGAGCTCAACCTCGCCTGTTTGTTGAGCTTGCCCATAGAGCTCAACTTTGCCTCCCCATTGAGCTTGCCCGTAGAGCTCAATCTCTCCTCTTTATTGAGCTCGCCCGTAGAGCTCAACCACTCCCAATTGTTAAGTTTGCCCATAGAATTCAACCTCTCCTTGTTTATTAAGCTCACCCGCAGAGCTCAAGCATCCCCTGTTAGCTTAACTCGCCCATATGAATCAAGCTCGTCAAATCATTGAGCTCGCCAGTACGAGTTCAGCCTTGCTTGAATGCTTCACTCGCCCACACGAGTCAAGCATGCATGCAGGGAGTTCGTCCACACGAACTCCGCTTGCTAACGAACGCCAGCTCACACATTGTAGGGGCCCGCCAGCCAATCCTGCATGTTCTCCAAGCTCGCCTGAGCATTCAAACAACTCAAGAGCTCACTCATAGCTTTGTCAGTCTCGCCTGAGCAATGTAAGTGGGAGTAGGCCTACCTACTTTCCACATCCTGGGTGATGATGAGGCATGGCTCTCATCACCCATATAGTGGTCATATCCCATAGCCAGGGGAGGGCATGGTGCCCCTCACCCATTGGTGGTCATATCCCACAAATCAAGGGATGGCCCATGCCATCCCTTGCCTATTTAAAGCCATCTTCATCCAACGTGAAGGGGCTGGAGGCTTGGCATTTGATTGAGGCTGGAGATTTTGATGCTCAAGGCTCGTCAAACAGAGACCTTCATTCGGCTCACTTGCTTGGTAGAACATTCCTAGCTCCTTGCCTGGATTGTCGAAGCAGACTCAATCTGAACTCTCAGATTTGAGGCTCATCATCTCTTTGCAAACTCTTGCATCGTAGCTCTCTCCAGGCTCGCGGCTTTTCAAGCTCGGGTATAGTCGAACTCAATTGCTCCAGAGTCTCTACCACACACTAAAGCTCCAACCGCAACTTTGATCGGATCGTCCAAGGGAAGCAAACTCGATGTCAGCATCGAGGGAGGCGTCCTACCGCTGCCAACGAACCCACGTTAAACAAGAAGGGTCATTCTCTTCTCCTCTATTATAAACATTGATCATTAGTTTGTAATAAGTTATTCTTATAAACACAAACAACCCCCTCATCGAGAAGTCAATTTTTACACCCAACAGAAGATGGCGACCACAGTGGGAGATACTGTTCATTCTGATGAATTGGTGGTGGCGTAGTTCGACAAAGTCGTGGAAGGGACAATTGTTGAGTCCCTTATGATCGAGTTCGACCAAGTCAAGTACAAAGAATACTTGTCTTCTTCCTCCTCTGGTAGCCATGCATCACGCAAGTGCTACACAGTCGCGCGTGTGGCCTGGCCCCAAGTGGTCGAGGCAACCACACTTGAGAGCTCTACCCGAGCTAAAGCAGTGGGTTCTATCTCCCCCAGGGCAGCTAAGGTCGAGCCAAAAGCCAAGCAAGCGAGCCAAAGAACTGCTTGTTGGGTTCCCAAGCAACCCACATAGTCCCCCATGCAAGAGGAGACTGTGGTACGTGTCGGCACGGACCACGTCTTCGCCGTCAACATGAGTATCCCCCTCTCTAGAGGAGCCCAACGGTGATGACGACAAGCTCTTGCCCATCGAGAAGCCTGAGCCTCCACTTCCTATTGTGGTCTGAACTACCATTCGAGCCCAAGAAGAGCCATACAGGAATGCAAAGTTCCCAATGTTGGCAGATCAAATCGCTCAGGCGAGCCTACCTATTCAAGCATGTTCCTCCACATTGGCAAGGTTCCCGAAACAGACGAACTTAACATTCTAGGCGAGCCTCATTCCAGCAGTCGAGCTCCCCGTCGGGATGGAATTAGTAACTCAAGCGAGCCCACCAAAATAGGCAGGCTTCGCTCTTCAAGTCGCCTGCTCGGATCAGATGAGTCGCCCAGATCAGGCGAACCCTATGATTCGGGCAAGCCACGCCTTCAAACAGGCAAGCTCCACACAACGGGCTGGCTTCACCCCTTAAATAGGAGCAGGTATGCAGGCGAACCCCAACAGGACCGTCTAAGAACCAATCTTAGCCAAAAAGGCAAAGCCTGAACAACTCAAGAGAGCAGACCTTGCCTGATTAAACATACAACACGAGCTCACCAGCAATTGGCTAAAGCTCGCTCAAACTTCAGACCGCTCCTGTCAAGGCAAGGTCGCCTGAATGAGCAGTCAGCTCGAGCTCGCCAGCAGTCGGCTGAAGCTCACCTAAACACTGTACCTCGCCTGTCAAAGCAAGATTGCATGAAGTCAACACTTGGGAAATTCCCCAAATGTTCTCACTCCCACTCCCTTGAGTCTTTTCTATGCAATTGTACATCTGGTACTTTTGACGCTGGGGGTTGCCACCACTAACTCGCAAGAGATCTTAGGGATCATCTGACTCGCGAACACACTATTCATGAGGCTAACCCTCAGTGTCATTGTGAGAGGCTCATCTAGGCGGTATTGCCAACTTCCAGTGCACCGAGGTACCGAAGCCATCAGTCTTCGGGAGACTTTCTCGACAGTCTCCTAAGCAAAGACATCCCCGCCGAAGATGCCATCGTCAGAAGAGGCGAGCCATGGGTGACTTAGAGTTCCCAATAGCCACAGTCAACATGACAAGAAAGGTAAAACACTGCATTTAGATTCATCAGATCTAGATTTTAAAATAGAAAACCATTTTCTAAAAATAGTTTTCCTAGAGAAAGATATGCTCGTTTTACTAACAGAAGTCTTGTTTGTTTTCCTGCTCATTTTTTGGAGCTGTGTTACGCCGTTTTGAGATGCGTTCGTAAAGTTTTGAGTCGTTTGATGTTATACATACAGTTATGAATATGTTATGTTATGTATTTAAGAATCCCAATGGGATTATGATGAGTTTTGATTTGATCATATTTGAATTAGATATTATTCATACACTCATTGGATATCGTTAATGAGCACAGCTCAGTACTATATGAGATAATACGTTGATATACCAGATATACATAGTTTATGCATAAGATGGATATCATTGATGAGCCCAGTTCAGTGCTACATGAGGTAGTGCGTCAATATTCCATATGTACATGCCATTGAGTCGGGTTTGGATGCTTTGTATAGTAGTCCGTCTGCACGAGTGTGCAATGAGGCTTGTGAGCCGTATAGTTATGAGGCTTGTAAGGCCATTTATTTGGATACATATACGGTAGATCGTCCCGCACTCAGGCTACATGCTGAGATGTGATGAGACTAATGAGTCATGTACACTATTCAGAACACTTATAGGATAGTCCGTTACCTTGAGATTATTGATTAATAGCCTGAGTCTTTAGCGGATGCCAGATATGTATATGACTCATTGCTGAGATATATGACTGAGGTACTTTACCCTTGAAAGTACGCCTGACTATATGTTGATATTTATCTTACCCTCCCATTGACAGTGGAAGATAATATAAATACGATATTAGGAATGTGTTTACTTCATATACTGCTTTCTTTACTTCTTAGTTATGATCAATGATTAGAGATTCACAACTTGAGATATATGGTATATATATGAGGGTTTCCTTGTTTGGATTATTTCGCTCGACGTACCAATCTCGTGTTGTGGATTTCTAATTGTCGGTTTCATTAGTTTGTCTTCTCTTAGTTCGGTATTAATGTTTAGATATTTATAATTTGAGACTTATAGTATATACATGAGGGTTTCCTTGTTTGGATTATTTCACTCGACGTACTACGTCTCGTGTTGTAGGTTCCTAAATATTAATCACACTTAGATATGAGGAAAATGAATCTAGGTAGACTATGCTTAATAGATAGAGCTTCCACTCCATCTAGAAGCCCTTCCCCTGGGGCGGATGGAGGCAATCTTGCTGTAGAGCTCTGACACTCTTGTTGTTGTTCTTTTTCTTTTAAATTACTTTTCAAGGTGGCAAAGTTCTGGCATAGTCGTCGTCGCGTATTTTTACTTGTAGAGACTCCATTGTAGTTTTGAGTTTTATCCAGACATGAGAGTTTCATTTTTATATTGTATAAAGACAGTGTGCCTTAGTACGATTTTTAGTTGATTCATGTTAAGATATTTTTATTATTTAGATATTAGATGTATTATAGTTGAGACATAATTCTTTTTATTTATGAGATCTCTCTTCTATATCATGTCTATTACATTTATTCCCTTTATTTTGCATGTTTTGTACCTGCACTTCTATTTGATTCCACTAGAGGATATTGTTGTGATTGGTGTAACGTGTTTATGCACAGTGTGGGTGCATGGCAGGTTTTACATATCTAGTTTCACCTTAGACTGTAACCTTGTGTGAACCTAGGGGCGTCACAGTGTCGAACAAACCAAAATGGTCAGAAATCATATGGACAATAGCTAACGAAATCGCCGGTTTTGGAATTTCCGACACCCGATCGAAATAGAAGAAAATGGTCAAATACCATGGGTTACAGCCCATGAAATTGTCGGTTTTGAATTCAGCAAAGATTTGTGGCACTACAACAGACAGGTCTTTTGGCGACCAACTTTTTTGCGAGAAATTTATTTTCCTCAACAAATATCACTTTCGACGAGGAAAATATTGTTTCCTTGGTAAATACCAGTATGTCTTCTACGGGGAATATATTTTCCTCACAGTAGACCACCTTCTACGATGAAAATTTTAGTTCATCCCTAAAGATGATCATGTTTTGGTCTCCTAACTAGTTATTTTATTGGCGAGGAAATTTAAGAATTTAGTGATGAACTTTTTCTTCACGAAATGCACATTTAACGAGGAAATAATCATTTTATCGATGTTCTTTTGGCGGAAAATAGAAGAAAACCTGCCAAATGTAACAACGACAAAGTATGATTTCCTCGCTGAAGATCCATAATTTGTGAG
>BQKN01064221.1:237517-254969 GCA_022839385.1 Asparagus kiusianus
ATTTCGCGTGAAATTATAATATTCCTCGCAGAAACTTTTCTTGACCATCCTACCGCGAGGAAATGGTGACCAAAGTTTTTTTCTCGCCAACACACTACGGCGAGGAAATCTCGACTTTCAATGACAAACTTGTTCCTCGCGGATTAGCTTTTCTGTTGTAGTGTGGCGCCGAGCCGAAACGGGCCGAAACTGATAAAAAGTGTGAGAAATCATAGGTTATAGCTCACAAAATTGTGAAATATGCATTACGCCTTATTGTCTGCACCATGCCAAAAAAAGAGCGTAAATGGACAAATTTCGTGGGTTATAGCTCACGAAGTCATAAAATTTGACTCTGCTGAGTCATTTACCGTCGGACAAAAGCGTCAAAGTTGCGCAAAAATCGTTTCCTAGAGCTCACAAACTCGTGAAATTCGAACAAAGGGTTATAACCTATGAAATCGTGCCCAGGTCGAAACGGACCAAAACAGTAGGAAAACATGGGTTATAACCTATGAAATCGTGATTTTTGCACTCCACCTAATAATTTTTCGTCGGTCCTAAATGCACGAGAAGGGTCAACAATCACGTGTTATAGCTCATGAAATCATCGGTTTTGAATTCGGCAAAGATATTTTGACACGGTGTGTCGAGCAGACCAAAACGGCCAGAAATCGTACAGAAGGTAGCTTCTGAAATTGTTGGTTTTGACATTTTTGACACCCGACCGAAATAGAAGAAAATGGTCAAATATCATGGGTTACAGCCCATGAAATTGTCGGTTTTGAATTCGATAAAGATTTCTGACGTCAGTACGAAACGGACCGAAACTGACAAAAAGTGTCAGAAATCATGGGTTATAGCTTACGAAATCACAAAATATGCACTCCGTCTTATTGTCTGCACCGGGCTAAAAAGGGGCGTAAATGGAAATTTTACGTGGGTTATAGCTCACGAAATTGTGAAATTTGACTCTGTCGAGTCATTTACCGTCGGACAAAACCGTCGAAGTTGGGCAAAAATCGTTTCCTATAGCTCACGAAATCGTGAAATTCGAACAAAGGGTTATAACCCATAAAATCATGCCCAGGTCGAAACTGACCCAAACGGTCAGAAAACATGGGTTATTACCCATGAAATCGCGGTATTTGCACTACGCCTAATAATTTTTCGTCAGGCCCAAATGCACGAGAAGGGTCAATAATCACGTGTTGTAGCTCATGAAATCATCGGTTTGAATTCGGCAAAGATATTTTAACACAGCATGTCAAACAGACCAAAACAGTCAGAAATCGTGCGGACGGTAGCTCCTGAAATCGTCAGTTTCGACATTTTCGACACCCGGCCAAAATAGAGAAAAAATTGTTAAATATCATGGGTTACAGCCCATAAAATTTTCGGATTTGAATTCGGCAAAGAATTCTGACGTCGGGTCGAAACGGACCGAAACTTACAAAAAGTGTCAGAAATCATGGGTTATAGCTCACGAAATTGCAAAATATGCACTCCACCTTATTATCTGCACCGGGTTGAAAAGGGGCATAAATGGACAAATTTCATTGGTTATAGCTCACGAAATCATGAAATTTGACTCTGCCAAGTCATTTGCCATCTTACGAGATCATCAAAGTTGGGCAAAAATTGTTTCCTATAGCTCATGAACTCGTGAAATTCGAACAATGGGTTATAACCCATGAAATCGTGCCCGGGTCGTAACCGACCCAAACAGTCGGAAAACATGAGTTATGACCCATGAAATCACAATTTTTAAACTCTGCCTAATTATTTACCGTCGGGTCCAAACGCACAAGAAGGGTCAATAATCACGTATTACAACTCATGAAATCATCGGTTTTGAAATCGGCAAAGATTCTTTGACACGAGGCGTCAAACAGACCATAATGGTCACAAATTATACGAACAATTGTTCATGAAATCATCAGTTTCAACATTTCTGACACACGGCCAAAAAAGAAGAAAATTGCCAAAATTCATGGATTATAGCTCATGAAATCATTGGTTTTAAATTCGGCAAAGATCCCTGGCGTCGGGTCGAAACGAACCGAAACTGACAAAATGTGTTAGAAAACATAAGCTATAGCTCACGAAATCATGAAATATGCACTCCACCTAATTGTCTGCATCGGGCCAAAAAGGGGCTTAAATGGATATGTTACGTTGGTTATAGCTCACGAAATCATGAAATTTGACTCCGTGGAGTCATTTGTTGTCAAACGAAACCGTCCAAATTTGGCAAAAATCATTTTCTATAGCTCACAAACTCATGAAATTCAAACAATGGGTTATAACCCATGAAATTGTGCCTAGGTCGAAATAGTTGGAAAACTATAGGTTATAACCGTGAAATCGCGATATCTGAACTCCGCCTAATTATTTGTCGTCGGGCCCATACGCACGAGAAGGGTATAGGTCATGAAATCATCGGTTTTAAATTCGGCAAAGATATTTTGACACGAGGCGCGAACAGACTAAAATGATCAGAAATCGTATGGACAATAGCTAACAAAATCATTGGTTTTGACATTTCCAACACCCAGTCAAAATAGAAGAAAATGGTCAAATATCATGGGTTACAGCCCATGAAATTGTCGGTTTTGAATTAGGCAAAGATTTTTAGCGTCGGGTCAAAACGGACCGAAATTGATAAAAAGTGTGAGAAATCATGGGTTATAGCTCACGAAATCGCGAAATATGCACTTCGCCTTATTGTCTGCACCAGGCCAAAAAAAGCGTAAATGGACAAATTTCGTGGGTTATAGCTCCCGAAATCGTGAAATTTGACTCTGCTGAGTCGTTTACCGTCGGACAAAAGCGTCAAAGTTGCGCAAAAATTGTTTCCTATAGCTCACGAACTCGTGAAATTCGAACAAAGGGTTATAACCTATGAAATCGTGCCCGGGTCGAAACGGACCAAAACAGTAGGAAAACATGGGTTATTACCCATGAAATCGCGATATTTGCACTCCGCCTAATAATTTTTCGTCGGGCCTAAATGCACGAGAAGGGTCAACGATCACGTGTTATAGTTCATGAAATCATCGGTTTTGAATTTGGCAAAGATATTTTGACACGGTGTGTCGAGCAGACCAAAACGGCCAGAAATCGTACAGAAGGTAGCTCCTGAAATTGTTGGTTTTGACATTTTTGACACCCGACCGAAATAGAAGAAAATGGTCAAATATCATGGGTTACAGCCCATGAAATTGTCGGTTTTGAATTCGATAAAGATTTCTGACGTCAGTACGAAACGGACCAAAACTGACAAAAAGTGTCAGAAATCATGGGTTATAGCTTACGAAATCACAAAATATGCACTCCGTCTTATTGTCTGCACCGGGCCGAAAAGGGGCGTAAATAGAAAATTTACGTAGGTTATAGCTCACGAAATCGTGAAATTTGACTCTGTCAAGTCATTTGCCGTCGGACAAAACCATCGAAGTTGGGCAAAAGTCGTTTCCTATAGCTCACGAACTCGTGAAATTCAAGCAAAGGGTTATAACCCATAAAATCGTGCTCGGGTCGAAACGGACCCAAACGGTCGGAAAACATGGGTTATTACCCATAAAATCGCGGTATTTGCACTACGCCTAATAATTTTCTGTCAGGCCCAAATGCACGAGAAGGGTCAATAATCACGTGTTGTAGCTCATGAAATCATCGGTTTTGAATTCGACAAAGATATTTTGACACAGCATGTCGAACAGACCAAAACGGTCAGAAATCGTGCAGACGGTAGCTCCTGAAATCGTAAGTTTCGACATTTTCGACACCCGGCCAAAATAGAAAAAAAAATTGTTAAATATTATGGGTTACAGCCCATGGAATTGTCGGATTTGAATTCAGCAAAGAGTTCTAACGTCGGGTCAAAACGGACCGAAACTTACAAAAAGTGTCAGAAATCATGGGTTATAGCTCACGAAATCGCAAAATATACACTCCGTCTTATTATCTGCACCGGGTTGAAAAGAGGCGTAAATGGACAAATTTCGTGGGTTATAGCTCATGAAATCATGAAATTTGACTCTGCCAAGTCATTTGCCGTCTTACGAAATCGTCAAAGTTGGGCAAAAATTATTTCCTATAGCTCATGAACTCGTGAAACTCGAACAATGGGTTATAACCCATGAAATCGTGCCCGGGTCGAAACCGACCCAAACAGTCGGAAAGCATGAGTTATAACCCATGAAATCACAATTTTTGAACTCTGCCTAATTATTTACCGTCGGGTCCAAACGCACGAGAAGGGTCAATAATCACGTATTACAACTCATGAAATCATCGGTTTTGAAATCGACAAAGATTCTTTGACACGAGGCGTCAAACAGACCATAATGGTCACAAATTGTACGAACAATCGTTCATGAAATCATCAGTTTCGACATTTCTGACACACGGCCAAAAAAAGAAGAAAATGGCCAAAATTCATGGATTACAGCTCATGAAATCATTAGTTTTGAATTCGGCAAAGATCCCTGGCACCGGGTCGAAACGAACCGAAACTGACAAAATGTGTTCGAAAACATAAGCTATAGCTCACGAAATCATGAAATATACACTCCACTTAATTGTCTGCATCAGGCCAAAAAGGGGCTTAAATGGATATGTTTTGTGGGTTATAGCTTACGAAATCGTGAAATTTGACTCCGCCGAGTTATTTGTTGTCAAACGAAACCGTCCAAATTTGACAAAAATCATTTTCTATAGCTCACGAACTCGTGAAATTCAAACAATGGGTTATAACCCATGAAATCGTTCCTGGGTCGAAATAGTCAGAAAACTATAGGTTATAACCATGAAATCGTAATATTTGAACTCCGCCTAATTATTTTTCGCCGGACCCATACGCACGAGAAGGGTATAGGTCATGAAATCATCGGTTTTAAATTTGGCAAAGATATTTTGACACGGGGCACGAACAGACCAAATGATCAGAAATCATATGGACAATAGCTAACAAAATCATTGGTTTTGACATTTCCAATACCCAGTCAAAATAGAAGAAAATGGTCAAATATCATGGGTTACAGCCCATGAAATTGTCGGTTTTGAATTCGACAAAGATTTTTAGCGTCGGATCAAAACGGACCGAAACTGATAAAAAGTGTGAGAAATCATGGGTTATAGCTCACGAAATCGTGAAATATGCACTTCGCCTTATTGTGTGCACCGGGTCGAAAAAGGGCGTAAATGGACAAATTTTGAGGATTATAGCTTACGAAATCGTGAAATTTGACTCTGCTGAGTCATTTACCATTGGACAAAGCGTCAAAGTTGCGCAAAAATTGTTTCCTATAGCTCACGAACTCGTGAAATTTGAACAAAGGGTTATAACCTATGAAATCGTGCCCGGGTTGATACGGACCAAATCGGTCAGAAAACATGGGTTATTACCCATGAAATCGCGATATTTGCACTCCGCCTAATAATTTTTCGTTGGGCCCAAATGCACGAGAAGTGTCAACAATCACGTGTTATAGCTCATGAAATCATCGGTTTTGAATTCGACAAAGATATTTTGACACGGCATGTCGAACAAACCAAAACGATCAAAAATCATGCCGAGATCCTAAAATCGTTAGTTTCGACATTTCTGACACCCGACCGAAATAGAAGAAAATGGTCAAATATCATGGGTTACAGCCCATGAAATTGTCGATTTTGAATTCGGTAAAGATTTCTGACGCCAGTACGAAACGGACCGAAACGGACAAAAAGTGTTAGAAATCATGGGTTATAGCTTACGAAATCAAAAAATATGCACTCTGTATTATTGTCTGCATCGGGACGAAAAGGGGCGTAAATGAAACTTTTACATGGGTTATAGCTCACGAAATCGTGAAATTTGACTCTGCCGAGTCATTTGCCGTCAAAAAAAACCGTCGAAGTTGGGGCAAAATCGTTTCTTATAGCTCACGAACTCGTGAAAATCGAGCAAAGCGTTATAACCCATAAAATCATGCCCGGGTCGAAACGGACCCAAACGGTCGGAAAACATGGGTTATTACCCATGAAATCGAGGTTTTGCACTACGCCTAATAATTTTCCGTCGGGCCCAAATGCACGTGAAGGGTTAATAATCACGTGTTGTAGCTCATGAAATCATCAGTTTTAAATTCGGTAAATATATTTTGACACAGCGTGTCGAACAGACCAAAACGGTCAGAAATCGTGCGGATGGTAGCTTCTGAAATCGTCGGTTTTGACATTTTCAGCACCGGGACGAAATAGAAAAAAATGGTTAAATACCATGGGTTACAGCCCATGAAATTGTCGGATTTGAATTCGACAAAGATTTCTGACGCCAGATCGAAATGGACCGAAACTGACAAAAAGTGTCAAAAATCATGGGTTATAGCTCACGAAATCGTAAAATGCACTCCACCTTATTGTCTGCACTGGGTTGAAAAGGAGCATAAATGGATAAATTTCGTGGGTTATAGCTCACGAAATCATGAAATTTGACTCTGCCGAGTCATTTGCCGGCGGAAGAAAACCATCTAAGTTGGGCAAAAAATTTTCCTATAGCTCATGAACTCGTGAAATTCGAACAATGGGTTATAACCCATGAAATCGTGCCCGGGTTGAAACCGACCCAAACAGTCGGGAAATATGGGTTATAACCCATGAAATCGCAATATTTGAAATCTGCCTAATTATTTACCGTCGGGCCCAAAAGCATGAGAAGGGTCAATAATTACGTGTTACAACTCATGAAATCATCGGTTTTGAAATCAGCAAAGATACTTTGACACGAGGCGTCAAACAGACCATAATGATCAGAAATCGCATGGACAATAGTTCATGAAATCGTTAGTTTCGACATTTCTGACACACGGCCAAAAAAGAAGAAAATGGCCAAAATTCATCGGTTATAGCTCATAAAATCATTGGATTTGAATTCGGTAAAGATCCCTGGCGCCAGGTCAAAACGAACCGAAACTGACAAAATATGTTAGAAATCATAAGCTATAGCTAACGAAATCACGAAATATACACTCCACCTAATTGTCTTCACCAGGCCAAAAAGGGGTGTAAATGGACATGTTTTGTGGGTTATAGCTCATAAAATCGTGAAATTTGTCACCAAACGAAACCATCCAAATTTGGCAAAAATCATTGCCTATAGCTCACGAACTCGTGAAATTCGAACAATGGGTTATAACCCATGAAATCACGTCTGGGTCGAAACAGTTGGAAAACTATAGGTCATGACCATGAAATCGCGATATTTGAACTCCGCCTAATTATTTGCCGCCGGGCCCATACGCACGAGAAAGGTATAGGTCATGAAATAATCGGTTTTAAATTCGGCAAAGATATTTTGACACGGGGCGTCTAACAGACCAAAATGGTCAAAAATCGTATGGACAATAGCTATGACATTTCCGACACCCGCCCGAAATAGAAGAAAATGGTCAAATATCATGGGTTACAGCCCATGAAATTGTCGTTTTTGACTTCGGCAAAGATTTTTGGTGCCAGGTCGAAACGGACCGAAACTGATAAAAAGTGTTAGAAATCATGGGTTATAGCTCACGAAATCGCAATATATGCACTTCGCCTAATTTTCTGCACCGGGCCGAAAAAGGGCATAAATGGATAAATTTTGTCAGTTACAGCTAACAAAATCGTGAAATTTGACTCTGCTGAGTTATTTTCCGTCGGACAAAACTATCAAAGTTGGGCAATATTTGTTTCCTATAGTTCACAAACTCGTGAAATTTGAACAAAGGGTTATAACCCATGAAATCGTGCCCGGGCCGAAACGGACCAAAACGGTTGGAAAACATGGGTTATTACCCGTGAAATCGCGATATTTGCACTCCGCCTAATAATTTTCCATTGGGCCCAAATGCATGAGAAGGGTCAACAATCATGTGTTATAGCTCATGAAATCATCGGTTTTGAATTCAGCAAGGATATTTTGACATGTCGTGTCGAATAGACCAAAACGGTTAGAAATCGTGCAGACGGTAGCTCCTGAAATCGTTGGTTTCGACATTTCTGACACGCGATCGAAATAGAAGAAAATGGTCAAATATCATGGGTTACAACCCATGAAATTGACGGTTTTGAATTCGGAAAAGATTTCTGACGACGGGACGAAACAGACCGAAATTGACAAAAAGTGTCAGAAATCATAGGTTATAGCTTACAAAATTACAAAATATGTACTCCGTCTTATTGTCTGCACCGGGCCAAAAAGGGGCATAAATGAAAATTTTACGTGGGTTATAGCTCACGAAATCGTGAAATTTGACTCTACCGAGTCATTTGCCGTCAGACAAAACCGTCGAAGTTTGGCAAAAAATCGTTTCTTATAGGTCACGAACTCATGAAATTTGAGCAAAGGGTTATAACCCAAAAAATCGTGCCTGGGTCGAAACAGACCCAAACGGTCGGAAAACATGGATTATTACCCGGAAATCACGGTATTTGCACTATGCCTAATAATTTTTCGTTGGGCACAAATGCACGAGAACGGTCAAAATTTGGCAAAAACCATTGCCTATAGCTAACGAACTCATGAAATTCAAACAATGGGCTATAACCTAAGAAATCGTGCCTGTCTCAAAACAATCGGAAAACTACAGGTTATAACCATGAAATCGCGATATTTGAACTCTGCCTAATTATTTGCCGCTGGGCCCATACGCACGAGAAGGGTATCGGTCATGAAATCATCGGTTTTAAATTTAGCAAAGATATTTTGACACGGGGCGTCGAACAGACCAAAATGGTCAGAAATCATATGGACAATAGCTCACGAAATCATCGGTTTAGACATTTCTGACACTCGGTTGAAATAGAAGAAAATGGTCAATTATCATGGGTTACAGCCCATGAAATTATCGGTTTTGAATTCGGCAAATATTTTTGGCGCCGGGTCGAAACGGACCGAAACTGATAAAAAGTGTCGGAAATCATGGGTTATAGCTTACGAAATCGCGAAATGTGTATTTTGCCTTATTGTTTGCACCGGGCCAAAAAAGGGCGTAAAATGACAAATTTCGTGGGTTATAACCCATGAAATCGCAATATTTGAACTCCACCTAATTATTTGCCGCCGGGCCCAAACGCACGAGAAGGGTGAAAATCACGTGTAATAACTCATGAAATCATCGGTTTTGAATTCGGCAAAGATACTTTGACACGGGGCGTCGAACAAACCAAAATGGTCAGCAATCGTACGGACAATAGCTCATGAAATCGTTAGTTTCGACATTTTCGACACACGGCCAAAAAAGAAGAAAATAGTCAAAATTCATGGGTTCCAGCTCATCAAATCATCGGTTTTGAATTCGGCAAAGATTCCTGCCGCCAGGTCGAGACGAACCAAAATTAACAAAATGTGTCAGAAATCATAGGCTATAGCTCACAAAATTGCGAAATATGCACTCCGCCTATTTGTATGCACCGGGCCGAAAAGGGGCGTAAATGGACAAATTTTGTGGGTAATAGGTCACGAAATCATGAAATTTGACTCCGCCGAGTCATTTGTCGTCAGACGAAGCCGTCGAAGTTGGGCAAAAATCGTTGCCTATTGCTCACGAAGTCGTGAAATTCAAACAATGTGTTATAACCCATGAAATCGCGCACGGGTCGTAGTGGGCCGAAACGGTTGGAAAACCATGCGTTATAACCCATGAAATCGTAATATTTGAACTCCACCTAATTATTTGCAGTCGGGCTCAATCGCACGAGAAGGGTCAATAATCACATGCTATAGCTCACGAAATCATTGGTTTTGAATTCAGCAAAGATATTTTGACACTGGTGTCGAACAGACCAAAATGGTCAGGACAATAGCTCATGAAATCGTCGATTTTGACATTTTCGACACCCGACCGAAGCAGAAAAAATCGTTAAAATTCTTGAGTTATAGCTCATGAAATCGTCGGTTTTGAATTCGGCAAAGATTTCTGGCGTTGGGTCAAACGCACCGAAACTAACAAAATGTGTCAGAAATCATGGGTTAGCTCTCGAAATCGTGAAATTTGACTCCGTTGAAGTTGGGCAAAAATTGTTGTCTATATCTCACAAACTCGAGAAATTCGAACAATGGGTTATAACACATGAAATCGTGCCCGAGCCGAAACGGATCGAAACGGTCGGAAAACCATGGGTCAATAATCACGTTATTTGAACTTCGACTGATTATTTGTCGTTGGGCCCAAATGCACGATAAGGGTCAATAATCACTTGTTATAGCTCATGAAATCATCGGTTTTGAATTCGGCAAAAATATTTTGACACGGGGCGTCCAACAGACCAAATGGTCAGAAATCGTAAGGACAACAACTCAAGAAATCGTCGGTTTTGACATTTCCGACACCCGGCCGAAACAGAAGAAATTGTCAAAATTCAAGGGTTACAGCTTATGGTATCATCGGTTTTGAATTTGACAAAGATTCTCGGTGCCGGGTCGAAACAGACAGAAACTGACAAAATGTGTTAGAAATCATGGGTTATAGCTCACTAAATTGCGAAATATACACTCCGTCTAATTATCTGCATCGGGCTGAAAAAGGTCGTAAATGGACAAATTTTGTGGGTTATAGCTGTTGAAATCGTGAAATTTAACTCCACCGAGTCATTTGCCGTCAAACGAAACCATCAAAGTTGGGCAAAAATCATTGCCTATATAGCTCACGAAGTCGTGAAATTCGAACAATGGGTTATAAGTTATAACCCATGAAATCACGATATTTAAACTCCGCCTAATAATTTACCGTCGGGCTCAATCGCACGAGAAGTGTCATTAATCACGTGTTATAGCTTATGAAATTATCGATAGCGCGTCTTACCTCACAATTCTACATTGCTCCATTAGGTTGAAGCCCATTAGATTGAAGCCCAGCGTCCAAAACTAAGAAGTACAGGCCCGTAATTAATCCTTTAACAAATAATTCCCCATTTCCAATTTGCAAAATTTTATAGCCGTTACATCCTCACGCTCCCATTTAAATTTCAAAATTGTCGACCGTTATTCTCTGTTCCCAAATCTCTCCTCTCTTCTTCATCTCCAAAGAGAGAAAAACAAAAACAAACAATGGCATCTGAAGAAACCAAGAGCCCAAAAAAACCATCAAAAGAAACTAACGGCATTCTCAGCCTCGGTTCAGGTCAGCGGCGGTCATGGCCGGCTGGGATAAAGAGGCCCTTCTCCTTTTTTTTCTTTTTGGAACATGTAAACTTTGACTGAAGGAACAGTATTGAAATAGCTAAATTTTTTAAGGTTAAATATCAGAAAACCTCCATGAACGTTGGACGATTATTAGATAACCTCCCACTAGATGGAACGTCCAAAAATGTTATGACCAGACCCTAGCAAAACAGTTAGACTTATACGGAAACGAGCTTGATCAGATGAAGATTTTCTAGGTTTTTGAATTTAACTTCAAGAATATTCAATCTTAGATGGAACTAACACAAATCTAATTTATGAAATACTAATGCATGTAATGTTATTTAGTTCTCCTGGGAGCCATATGATACACTTCCACAACTGCCACTAATCTGCACGGAAGGCCAAGAAATATGGAGAGCAAGAGTTCCACTAATATGCTTTGAAATAGTAGAGATGCATACGTCGGATCATATGCTTAGGCAATTTGGAATGCCACGACACGTTCCAGAAGAAGTTCAAAATAAGAGAGAAAGATCACGAAAGGAGGTCATCATATAGACTGAGCAAATACTCATGTGCGGTAAATAGAGAAATGAAATGATCGTCAAATCTGTATCGAACAACAGCTTGATCCTCCTCTTAAGGAGTCGGCTTACATTACATGGTATTAGATGATTACTCGCAAATAGATTATAAATGAGACTAGTCCTCCACTCGATGATGATCAACAACATGCCCTACAAAAGAGATATGGGCCCAGGGGGTTAGATGAGAGAGAATTTGTAAGTTATTTGGATGGTAAGCTCATCACTTGTTTCGCATTGTTAAAATTGCTAAGTATTGTAATTTTTTGTCTTGCATTCAGATAAATGCTTTTGATGATATTGAGGACATTGCAAACGAGGGTTTGGCACAATCAGGAAGAGGTCCATCGCGACCACTATTCAAAAAGATATTGCGGAGAATTTGTAGAGCTATGAATCGAACTCACGAGCATCTTCATGATGATCGAGAGGTGATGGTTCAACCAAGTCAACGGAGATGACAAGGATCTTGTAAGAACGATGATGAGGCTGGTCCTTCACAACATGTTAGTGGTACATCTCAAAAAAAAAGACACACACACACACACACCCAACCAAACAACAAACTCATGCAAACTCAACTTCCTAAAGGACAATGACAATCTTCTTAGGTGACTGGTGCGACACAAAGGAGACTGAGATGATTTCTAGGTTACGTATTCTCTCCTACTCGTTATTGAGCCGTGGGAAAAATCTTGTGGATTAGCAATATTATTTAGTGTTATATTTGTTGTTTCATATATCTTAGAAGAGATTATGTAAGTTCAACTAGTAAAATATCGTTCTTGGCTTAGATACTCATAGTTGATGATGAGGGGATGACATTAGAACACTTGACTCCTATGATTGTGATGATACGTATTTTTTTGATACTATAACTTTTTTATTTTGTTTATTTTGGTTTGCTCATGTATTTGTTTGCCATTTCTGCTAATTTGCGCATGAGATTACTCTTTTTTGCTCTTCAGTGATGCCTTTTTCATTTTTACTATTTTTTTATGTGTTGCATGTCAGTGCAAATTTCTTTTTCTGTGAGCCTGTAGTTAGGTCTAACCCACAATTTGAAGTATTGCTGAAAGTACTTTTAGCCGTTTACACTCTCCATTCAGAGTGTCTTACACTGAGTTGATACCGGCATGAATCTCATGGTTCTAATAAGATGTATTCAGGATTGTGATATGAAAATTGTGATATGGAATTGCTCATGTATTTGTTCTGCTCTTGAATTTTGTACAGCAAATATTGTTGGTTATTAGCCAAGGTTTTAAATGTCAGATGTCGGGTTCATGTCGGATGGCTGAAATTCATGTCGGATAGCGGAAATCGGGGATATATCGGGGGACATTGATTAAATATCAGATTGTCATATCGGGTAGTGTGCATATCAGCATATGTATAATATCATGTCATAAATGTAATCTAAGCATTCATAAATTCAATATAAGCATACTTTATAAATTCTATAAACTAAACATATAAAAAAGTAAATAATATATATATTTGGGTTCATAAATTCTTTCTATCGGGTTTATAAGAAACCCTTAAACATGAGAACGGGTCAAACGAGTTTGGGTATTTATCACTAAACCCAAACCCGATAACAAAAAACAGATCTTAAAAAAAAATATCATATTGGCCGATTTTTTAAAGCTAAAAAATAGGCCAATATGCCCAATATGACTCTGATATTTTCGATTTGGCCCTGAAAACCGACATACGAGTTAAAAACGTCCATGTCGTGTCGGTCAAGCCCTCAAACGTTATGTCGGCTGACATGTCGGTCGACATTTAAAACCTTGTTATTAGCTGATGACATGGGTGTGTGGGGTTGCAGGAAATCCACAGGACTACTAGTCTCGTGGATTATATTTCTACATTTTCCATAGGACTAGTGGTCACGTTTATTGTGTGCACTTTTTTGTGTACGTCCAGCAAATCAATGAGACTAATAGTACTGTAGATTTTGTTTCTACAGTCCCGTGAACTCTAAATTTTGGAGATTATCTTCTTAAAAGCCCCTCAACTTCACAAATATTGATGTTAGTCAATCATTATCAAATTATTTGCACTTATTTCCTCAAATCCTTTCAAAAATTTTAAAATTACTACTACATCATACTTAATATTAGTCTATCAAATCTTTAGAGATTTTTGAATTACCCTCTTAAATGTCCATAATTAGTTGAGAGTAGTCACTAAAATCTCTAAATATATTACAAATTACCCCCCTTAAATCTACCCCAAATCTTTAAACAATTTCAATTTCCTCTCTCAAATATTCGTATTTTGAATTTAGTCTCTCAAATGGATTTATAAAAACTTATATTAGTCTCTCGAATAATTAAAGATTTAAACTTGCTCCCTTAAACGTTCGTAATAAATCCCTCAAATCTTTTTAAATTTTTACAAATTACTACCTTATATTTAAAAGTGGTCATATTTCAGAATTTTAGACCCTCAAATGGTGGGTATTCTCACCCAACTTATGTTTGACAAATATTTTGTCCTATTTGAGTGGTAAGCACACCATGGTGATCACACCATTGTTTCTTCTATTTTTCGGCTTGAACCAAACACTAGAAAATAAGGGAATCAAGTCACACATTAACTACTTTCTTGTTTTTCAGTTTAAACCAAACTAAAGAAAGTGGTGGAAAGTAATTATTCCCCATGTTTCTTTACGAAATAAACACAAGAAACACTCTTTCAAGAAAGTAAGGGAAACTCCAAAAAGTGAAGGAAAGTGAGTTTTGGAAAGTGAAGGAAAATAACCAAACAGCCCCTGAAGGGAAAAGAGAAAAATGGGAGGGGGGGGAAAGTTAAACCCCTGCACATTTTCCCCCCGGCTAAAACCATTATGCCTCATAAGCTCGAGCATTCCCCATTTTAACAAACGAACCTTTTCCGGCATTTATTATTATTATTCATTAACGGGAAAGGAATAATACACCCCCATCACCACGTATAACCCCCCCACCCTTTTTTATCTGTATTTACCCCGACCCACCCAATATCCAATACGCACCGAGCCCCAAAATTAGAAGAAATAATGCGAGGTAGTAAACAAAAAATAATCGAAAAATCTTCCTGCTCTGCTACTTCAAAACCTTTAAGAAGGGGGGCGGGGGGTTGAAACAGCTACCTTGGGTCGACCAAAGGAGAAGAGAACGATTTAGTGGGCCTTATGGGTGACAGGCTGGGCCGAAAGGGGGGAGGGGCCAGCATCTGAGAGCGAGTGACCATGTCAACCATAGATGGAGTTTGATAAGCATGAACAAGACTCGTACTGTGCGTGGAGTCCCCACGAGCAGTTGCCCTCTGCCATGAATGGGAGCTCAGACCCGACAGCACATAAGCCCTTCCCGATGCCTCATACCTTTGCCTGCTCGCCATTCTTTCCTGCATCTCCCTCATCTCCGCATCCAGAGCCACACACAGACCGTCCCCTGACCTTCCTGCTAACGACTCTGAAACTATCCTCCTACGACCCTCCAATATGGAGACAGCCTCGGAAAGCAGACCTCGCTCAGCAGCGGCCCTTGCCTCAGCCATGGCCTCTGCTGCCCGCACTCTGTTCCTCTCCCTGTCCACCTCAATGGACATCATCCTCCTTTCCCCCGCACTTTCTGGCCTCTCTATTCTCACCTCTTCCCCTTGCAAACATACTGATTCCTTGCACGCTGCGTCTTTATAGGAACAATTTACCTTCAGTAACACGGTATCCTCAACAGCAACAACAGCTGGAACACTGATGGAGACTAGAAAATCCCTCTCTTCGTCAGCATACAGATCCCCGACATCTATAGATCCTGTTCGCCCATTCTCCGCAACGTGACTGGCATAGCTGCCTGACTTGATGGGGGCAAGTTGGACTCCAGGATGCACACATTCGACATTGACTCTCAGTTCCTGAACAACCACACTCAGGAGCCCACCAATGCATTGTGCAAAGGCATCTTGAATCACACCCTCGGTCTCTATGAAAGAAAAGGTTCCACCAGTAGTCTCAGAGATGGAATGCATGGCAGCAGAGTCATGATCGGTACCGAAACCAAAGGCATGCACTGGTACATGATGGCCGGTACTGTTGCCAACTTGGATGGATGGAGGAACAAGTGAAGTGTAGTCCGAAGGAGCTCCACTACCACCACCAAATGCCACGGTGTATGTATCTTGTCCATCCGACAGAAGGATAATGCTGCACACTGGATTCTTCTCCTTTCTCTCTTCAATCACCCTGGCGCCCTTCCTCAAGCCTTCTGCAATGTTGGTCCCTCCACTGGACACCAAAGCATTGACGGCTTGCAAGGCTTGCTGCCGCCCAACTTCAGACATTCTACGCAGATGGAAGAGTCGCCGTGCAGTCGACGAGAAGGCAACGACTGATAGCCGATCAGAGGGTCCAAGGTTTTGGATTACAAATCCCATCGCTCGCTTCAGAAGTGCAAGTTTGGTACCAGCCATGCTTCCACTTGTGTCAAGGACAGTGACCAGGTCTATTGGAGCACGAGAGGATTGTGAGGAAGTTGCGCTGTTTGAAGAAATACTTCTGATTGGAATAGTTCCTGTGCTAGCTCGTGGTGCCTTCAGGTGGATGAGCACGGTGAAGTTATCTTCACGAGCAGATTTTGAAATGGCCAGAAATTCGGGAAATGCCTTGATATCAAGTGCTTCACCACATCCTTCTTGTTGAGTGTCTCTAGCAGTTTCAGTTTGCAAGTCCACAGGCTCGTCATCATCATAAGTACCCGGTTCTGATGCATGAAAGACATGTGATGGATGATAATGCTGTTGATTTGAAGAGTCAGATCGAGGGACTCGGCGTAAAAGATTCAAATAGTTATCATCCTGGGTCCAGTTAATTGGGTTCACTCGGGATCTGCTATGTGGAAGTTCAAAGGTAAGAGGGCCCTGCAGAGGTATTTCCTTCCATTTGGCCCTGCAAATGGGGCATACTTGGTTGCCATGCTTTACATTAGAGGTAACGCAGTGGAAGTGGAAAGCGTGTGAGCACTCAGCAGTGAAGAGGGCATGTCCTTGGCCTGCTTTCATGTTACCCAAACAAATCGCACATGTCGTCTGCAAGATTAAAAAAACAAAAGGTTTCAATGAGGTTCATCAGTACAGACTTAATTGGAACCGAATTAGATTATCCAACAAAGCTGTGTCCTTGTAGTAGTCATGACCGAAAAAGCTCAATAACACGACTAATACCATCAAAATGTTTTACGCTATGTAGCACGGACACGGATCCGACACGCCGACACGAGGCAAATCCTAAAAAATACATAGGATACGTGTGTTCGACACGTATGTCCGACACGGACACGACACGACACGGCTTCATGTTATGCGTGTCCGTGCTTCATAGGTTTTACGTTTCTTAATACAGTAAGTCTCATCCTTAATACTATGAATTGACAGCAGATGATATTAAAGAAGGTAACCACATCCATAAAGAAGAGGAAACAACCCAAATTCATATAAGTGCAGATTAAACAGTAGCAACAAGCAAGCTCCATGTACCGTTGCGGAATGGTTTAAAGGACATCGAAGACCCTTTAATAACAATATCAACAAAGACTCTGTGCCAGGTTGTAGATATGCAAGTGTTCTGGGCTGCAAACAACACCCAACCCCACCCCCCCCCCCCCACCCCACCCCCCCAAAAAAAAGTACTAAATAGTGTAAAAAGTAATCTAAGGAAACATAAAATCTAGCAAATGTTGAAGGAAAC
>BQKN01064221.1:254979-274237 GCA_022839385.1 Asparagus kiusianus
CCTGTTATGCAAAGCAACTGAATGTGACTAATGGAAGACGGGGGTTTTAAGGGTGTTGGTGTATAAGGTCACCCCCCCCCCCCCCCCCTCCCCAATAGGAACATGAAGGTGCACACTGTCCATATATCAAACTCACTTCAAGTAACTGATAAAAATAAATTCAGGCATGGTTTGGATCACTGGCATATCAATATTGACCACCAGTGCAGACTGAATTTTAAAAGGAAAAAAGAAGACGCTGGTAATTACATTGCAGGTGAAACTACTTGAAATTTTTCAAGTTCTCACTTCCATACAAGTTTTCAATAACGTATTTGATACTGAGGTGTCCATACTTAACTTTGGTCTGTGGTAAGGAACACAATTTTAAAAATTAAAAAAAAATTGAATCATTCATTTTACGTTGACATATTAGATCTCACTTGAATTTATAACGGGCAGAAATTCTTATCATGTCTTAATGATATCTAGTCAAAATGTTTCAGTACAACCAGATACAGAATCATGTGATAATATGTTATTTTCCACTAAAGACTTTATATTGAAAATATGCAGTTTCAAAGATCCTATTCTTCCAGGATGTAGATTCCCCTTGTTTCTATTTCTTACTGCACAAGGATTCCAAGCGTACCATAAACTCTTTCCATTTCAGTAGGAGCTGACTAAATAGCTGGAGCCAGTTGACATTGAAATAAAAGAAAACATCACTAAAATACATGTATCCTTACATGCATGTCAATAATGTATTGATTTTATACAACGATCCATGTTTACATATAGAAAATTCCCACCACCGATGTTAAAAAATAACATTACACTTAATGAAACAATCTTACATCCTGTTAAGGGTTAAAGAAAAAAATGCAAAAAAAAATATGTATCGCATAACATAGGTTATTTTATTTAGTAATTATTTACATATTTTATAAATACAAGCAATTCATAATAGCTTTAATAATTAGAATCATCAAAATTTTCAAACATAACATCACGATTATCAAATATAAAAATATAGTATCAAAATTTCTTAACAAAAGTTTGCCATATATGACAAACAATCATTCCAAAAAACAGAGGAAGAAGCTGGGTTCATCACTGTCGAGAGGGGTTGGAGAGGAATAGTGTTAGGAAAATATCAGATACGCTCTGACACCCGTTCTGCGAAATTTGCCCTACCAGATCTTGTGTTAAGCAATGAAAAAAAGAAATCACAACAAATTAAAATTGCAAGAACAAAGAACACCGAGTTTTAACGAGGTTCGACAACTTGCCTACGTCCTCGGGAACCACACAAATAATTTTCTTTATATTAAAGAAGATTACAATGCTTATAAAGAACAAATCTCAACTTGAGATCTCTCAAAAGAAGAGCCAACAGAGACTATCTGTTGTTCTAAAAGGCGCGAGTTTTTCCAACTGGAAATCTCCTCTCCTCAATAAATCTGCTACAGGAACTCTCTTTAATAACCAAGATTTCACTTGAAATCTCGTGCTCAAAAGATCGGGGAGGAGAAGGCGCTCGAAAAGAACGCCGCCACCCAGCTCTCAAAAAATCGCTCTGAGATTCTTCTCTCATTTCTTCTCGTGCACGGTTCTCCTTTTATAGGAGAACCCTGGGGCCAGAACAACTGTGTCCAGCTGTTTCCCAACAACCGCAGGGGAATCCCCTTCACCTCCACGTCCGCAGCTGGCGAAGACAGGGGGAGGCGAAATTTCGAGCTCGCCCTCGACGCGTGATCTCGCCTGCAGTAGACCTCGCTAGCAGCACTTCGCGAAATCGTCTGCACGTTGTCGATCTCGCCTGCACGTGAGATCTCAAACTCGCCATCAACCCCTTCGAATTCCGCCTGCAAGATCCCGCCTGGATCTCGCGTCGACTTAGAACTCGCTAGCAGAACATCGCCCTCGCCTGTTCGACTCGCCTGAAGCTCGCCTTGATTTCGCCGCTGACAGGTATGGATCTACACTCATTTCCAAAAATCTCCCACTTGGAGATCAAATCGTCGTCAGCAAGCTCTCTTTACAAGCATCTTCTCCTGTGTGTCTCCGCCTTCATCTCTCACATATGAATGTCAACTGAAGTTGCGCACAACTCCAGTTTCTGAATGGTGACTGCCTTAGTCAGCATATCTGCAGGATTTTGGCTCCCTAAAATCTTTTCCAACTGTAACTTTTCGTCCTCAATCATCGAACGTATGAAGTGGTAACGTAACTCGATATACTTCGTTCTGACATGAAACACTGGGTTCTTGGCAAGGTGTATAGCACTCTGACTATTACAATAAAGAACTTTGTTCCCCCGCTTCAGACTCAACTCATCCAGGCACCCTGTTAACCAAATCATCTCCTTGCTCGCCTCAGTCACTACGACATACTCTACCTCAGTTGTGAACAATGTCACAATCTTCTGTAAACGTGAGATCCAGCTCACTGCTATCGACCCTAAAGTATAAACATATCCCGTGGTGCTTCGCCTCGTATCATAATCACCGGTAAAATCTGCATCCACGTATCCCTGCAGTACCAACTCTTTTCTCCCGAAACATAGTGGCATATTCGTAGTCCCTCTCAAAGATCGCAATATCCACTTCACGACCTCCCAATGCTGCTTTCCCGGGTTACTTGCAAACCTGCTCACAACTCCCACTGCATGGGCAATATCCGACCTCGTGTAAACCATTGCGTACATCAGACTACCAATGACTGATGAATACGACACCTTCCTCATGTGCTCCTCTGTATCAGTCTTGGGTGATTGTTCACCAGACAACTTGAACTGGCTTTCAAGGGGTGTGCTAACGACATTAACATTCTGCATGTTGAATCTCAAAAGTACTTTCTCAATGTATTCAGACTGACTTAACTCCAGCATCCCTTCAGCCGCATCTCGGCTGATCCGCATCCTAAGAATCTGCTTCGCTACACCCAGATCCTTCATGACAAACTCCTTTGCTAACTGCTTCTTCAGCTTGTTTATCTCATGTAAATACTGTCCTATAACTAACATGTCATCAACATACAGCAATAACACGATATAGCTGAACTCGAACCTCTTAAAGTAACAGCAATGATCTGAATTGCATCTGCCATAGCCATTGCTCTGCATGAAGTTATCAAACTTCTTATACCACTGTCATGGGGCCTGTTTTAATCCGTATAAGCTCTTCTTGAGCCTACACACCATCTCTTCTTTTCCTTTCTCAATGAAGCCAACAGATTGCTTCATATAGATTTCTTCATCCAAGTCGTCATGAAGAAAGACAGTATTCACATCTAACTATTCAAGATAGAGATTTTTAGCAGCTACCAAACTCAATACCACCCTGATGGTTATGAGCTTCACAACGGGGGGAAAATATCTCCGTATAATCCACTCCTTCCCGCTGTTGGAACCCCTTCATGACTAATCTAGCCTTGTATCTCTTCCTTCCATCACTCTCGTGCTTAACTCGGTAAACCCACTTGTTATGTAAAGCCTTCTTCTGTGCAGGTCGCTGGGCTAACTCCCATGTCTCGTTCGAGTAGAGAGAATCCATCTCTTCTTACATTGCATGCTCCCACTGCTGAGATTCGCTCACTTGCATAGCCTTCTCATAGCATTCTGGTTCTCCGCTATCTGTCAAAAGTAAATAGTCTAGTGACGAGAGATACATGGGATTCGATTTGGGTACCCTGGATGACCTCCTAAGCTCCTCGTCCTGGGTAATCGGTTCTGCACCTGGAGTCTCCTCCGTTCTTTGGTCAGAATTAACGTTGTCTCCCCATCTGAAAGTTTCTCTAAATCCATGTACTAGGATGCGTCTGCATCCGTAGTGCTGCTCTCACTGCTTTGGTCCACATTGGCATTATCCACGTCTTTGTACATCACTTCCTCATTGAATATGACGTCTCGGCTCCTGATGATTTTTCTGTTCTTCTCATCCCACAAACGATACCCGAACTTATCAATACCGTATCCAATGAATGTACACTTCAGTGACTTAGCTTCTAGCTTGTCCCTCACATGATCACTGATGTGGACATATGCAACGCACCTAAAGACTCTTAAGTGTGAGAGATTAACCTTCTTACCACTCCAAACCTCTTCTGGAATCCCAAAGTTTAATGGAACTGATGGCCCGTGATTTATCAAGTACACTGCTGTATGCACCACATCCACCCAAAAAAATTTTGATAGACCTACATGTAGACGCATGCTCCTCGCACGCTCTGTCAGCGTTCTGTTCATTCTTTCTGTTACGTCATTCTGTTGTGACGTCCTTAGAGTAGTCCTCTTCAAACGAATCCCGTTCAAAGCACAGAACTTCTTGAACTCCTCCAATTCATATTCTCTACCATTGTCTGATCTCAGACACCTCACTTTCAGATCTGTCTCATTCTTCACCATGGCTTTCTACTTCTTAAAAATGTTGAACACATCTGCCTTGTGCTTCATAAAGTATACCCACACCTTCCTCGAGTGATCGTCGATAAAGGTGACGCAGTATGCCGAACTGTCAAGAGAAGACACACTAGCTGGACCCCATTCATATTTATGAACAAGCTCTAGCTTGTGAACTTTAGGTGGTCTTCCACCCTTTAGAAAACTAACTCTTTTCTGCTTCCCGAAGATGTAGTCTTCACAAACACCGACTTCCACCGAATCGATACCGGTTAGCTTCCCTTCTGAGTGTAGAATCTTCATACCCTTCTCACTCATGTGTCCCAACCTATTGTGTCACAGATCTGCACTCTCATTATCTGTAACAATCCGAGAGTGTCACTCGCGTGTGAAGTTAGGTAGAGGACATCACTATCGGTCTTGTTGCCTCGGGCAACCACCATTGTACCATTGAAGATTTTCCATGAATCTCCGGTGAATGTTATAACATAGCCTTCTGTTCCGAGCTGGCCAACCAAAATAAGATTCTTCTTCAACTTCGGTACGTGTCTGACATTCTTCAGAGACCACTTAGAGCCCTTCAACTGTATTTGCATGTCGCCTCTTCCAATGACACTACAGGGTTCATTATCCCCTAATTATACTTTTTCAAAATCCTCTGCTACATAGTTCTGAAATAGCCTTCTATTAGCAGTGACATGGAATGAGGCTCCCGAATCAATAACCCATAAATCGGAATCGCTATCCATAGCGAGAATCAATGCATCTTGCACAATATGAGCCTCCTGCTCATTTTTCTTCGGTGTTTTACAGGTAGAAGACGGAGGGCCACAGTTCTAACATTTCCCTTTGATAGGTCTCACCTTCGAGTTCGACCTCTTCTTCTTCGACTTCGATCGATTCCTGTTTTGGTTCTCCTATTATAACTGTAGGCATCGAAAATTGCCTATAAGTCTCCACAAACGGCTCAGTGCTAAGAAGAGATGATGAACGTCACTATCCAAGTCACATAAGCTTAATCGACGTCGACGAATGATTGAAGTGAATCGACGGACTACGTGAAGCAACGGAGTTTCGGAATAACGAGGATACGAACTGATCGGGAGCCCCGCGACGTTTACAAAAGGCGCAACGCCCCTCGTGTCTCATTTATTCTACAGAGGATCCAATCATTGGAGCCTATAGAACTCCTCGTCGGCTTTCCAATGCACTTTGAATCGTTCAAATCCGAGTTCGGACGAAGAAATTACGACGGAAACGGACGAAGATGCAAAAATACGTCTCAACATAAGATGAAACACCCCGAGGTGTCTCGGCCTCGCTAAGACACCCTGGGGTGTCTCCAGGCCCAGAAAACGCCCGTTACGCGGTTTTAACCGCCCGGACCCCTTTGTGCCTATAAATACAGCCCCCGGTCCTCATTTTTTAGAGATCTGGAATTCTCGTGCCTCGGCGAAGCCCTGCTGAACTGAAGACTCAAAGTAAAGATCCACGAATTTCAAAGTAGTAGAGATCTGATCTAGTTCGTCAGCATAAAGAAGAGCTCGTCAGATCTGCAGTTCTCGTATTCGTCCCTTAAAATTACCCCGTTGTGGTGATCTTAAGAAGAGCAATTATCTCGCTGTTGCCGAGATAAACGCTACGGCTTTTTGATTGATTCCCGAATCGACGAAGCTCTGCCCAATTCTTCAGCAATCAGATCTGATCAATGGTGGTCCACGGATATCAACGTCCCCGTCACAGGTCAAGATCCCACGCAAGCAGCGGGCGATAAACACCCGTTGCGTTTGGTTGAAGAGAGTTGTATTTTTTATTTTTTTTTCATTGTGTAAGAAAGTCTTATAAAAAGACTAATTTTACTTTGAATCTGTAATCGATAAACGTGTAATAGATTCAGTAATGAAGAAATCAACTTTCACCGCAAACAATGACTTCTGCCTCTTTGCTCGAGACTTAGGACTGAACCTAAACCTTCTGATTCATTCGATTTTTTTCTAACCTCCTCGGATAGAATCATAGCTACCACCTCCTTCAGCTTCAACTTCTCCTTTCCCGCCGAGTTGCTGATTACGGTCACGCAACCTGCCCGACTATCCGACAACTACGATAGTATCAATAGGGCATGTACTTCGTCATCAAACTTGATGTCGACTGAGATAAGTTGATCAACAATCATGTTGAACTCGCTGAGATGCATCGTGAAGGAACATCCTTCTGCCATCTTGAGGTTGAATAGCGTCTTGACGAGATGCACCTTATTTGCAGCTGACGGTTGCTCGTACATCGTTGCGAGCGCTTCCATAAGTCCTATTGTCGTCTTCTCCTTTAATATAGTGTGCTACAGATTTTGCGAGGGCTAATCGGACCTGCCCTAGGGCTTTTCAATCCAATATTTCCCAGTCCTCGTCGGATTCTTCTTTCTTCTTTCCTCTTGCTTTACCCATCAACGGACGGTAAAGATCATTCTGGTATAGATAGTCCTCCATCTGTGACTTCCAGTAGGTGAAGTCTGACCCGTTAAACTTCTCAATTTTAGATTTGTCTTCTTCTGCCATTTCTTACACACACAGATCTGAACAAGGGCTCTGATACCAGTTAGGAAAATATCAGATACGCTCTGACACCCGTTCTACGGAATTTATCCTACCGGATCTTGTGTTAAGCAATGGAAAAAAGAAATCATAACAATCAAAATTACAAGAATAAAGAACACCGAGTTTTAACGAGGTTCGGTAACTTGCCTACGTCCTCGGGAGCCACACAAATAATTTTATTTATATTAAAGAATATCACAAAGCTTGTAAAGAACAGATCTCAACTTGAGATCTCCCAAAAGAAGAGCCAACAGAGACTATCTGTTGTTCTAAAAGGCGCGAGTTTTTCCAATTGGAAATCTCCTCTCTCCTCAATAAATCTGCTACAAGAACTCTCTTTAATAACCGAGATTTCACTTGAAATCTCGTGCTCAAAAGATCGGGGAGGAGAAGAAGGCGCTCGAAAAGAACGCCGCTACCCAGCTCTCAAAAAATCGTTCTGAGATTCTTCTCGCATTTCTTCTCGTGCACAGTTCTCCTTTTATAGAAGAACCCTAGGGGCCAGAACAGCTGTGTCCAACTGTTTCCCAATAGCCGCAGGCTAATTCCCTTCACCTCCACGTCCGCAGCAGGCGAAGACAGTGCGAGGCGAAATTTCGAGCTCGCCCTCGACGCTTGATCTCGCTTGCAGTAGACCTCGCCTGCAGCACTTCGCGAAATCGCCTGCACGTTGTCGATCTCGCCTACACGTGAGATCTCGAACTCGCCATCAGCCCCTTCGAATTCCGCCTGCAAGATCCCGCCTGGATCTCACGTCGAATTCGAACTCGCCAGCAGAACATCGCCCTCGCCTGTTTGACTCGCCTGAAGCTCGCCTTGATTTCGCCGCTGACAGGTATGGATCTACACCCATTTCCAACAAATGGGAGCTGAAGGATATGGAGCCGAGGAATTGGAGGATTCATTGAAAGGGGAGGAGCCAAAATGCAGGCTTATCGCAGTGAGGTGGAGAAGAGGGAGAGCTAGGGTTTGTGTTTGGGTTTGTGGAGTAGATGGAGGAGCTAGGGCCTCTCACGATGAGGTGGAGGAGATCCAGGAGGGAGGGGAACGAGCCGACAAGAGCGGAGGCGAGGTGAAGCTTTATCTCTGTGAAAGGGGGAGGAGATGGAGGTGAGGAGGTAGGGAGATCGCAGCGATCCTTTCCTGCAAATAGAATAGGGGGGGTCAGGACGATATGGTTTAAGTGATTTGGACGAGGGAGATGCTTCTAAGCATCCGAATGAGAGATGCAATTTAACCCACAATAATTCGTTACATAACGTAACGCAAATCTAACTCAATACAATGCGTTTTTTCTGCGTTAAACGCTGTGTGCGTTAAATACAGTTGTTTCCAACAGTTTTCCACCGCTGGGTCACAAGACATGTTATAATGGGTTATATAACATGTTTCTTTAAAGATTGCTTACCACATGATAAAAAAGTAGGAAAACACCTATGCTATTCTTGATATCAAGTACTAAATTATTGTTGGTTTATTTGATAAATAACATAAATAAATATGCTCTTCAGCTTCCTTTCCCTTGCCTAAAATTGGAAACTTGCTCACAATCATGTTGCTGATCATTTTGGAGATGAATCAGATCACATAAAGCTTAGAAATTAATTGTCTGTTTCTATTCACTAATGCAACATGCAAATAAGTCAAGAAATTCTGGAATATTGTAACAACCAAACAGTAGTATACCTTTCAACCGGAATATCAAACCAATATAGCCAGTTGCAACACAAGAAAATAACTCATCATGTCAATTAATTTAGCCAATTAAGATTGTGCTCGTTGCTAGTATACTGTAACACATTGAAGCAATAATAACTATAGAAAAGGCACTTAAAATAACTGTAGAATTAGATAAAACCCTAATACATCTTTATTGACCCAATACCCAATACTTAACCTACTACTTAATTTAACAATAACTTTGCTCGCTGGGTCAGGAAAAAAGAAATTTCAACTTCTGCTTATAACCTAACTTGCTGACTTGAGTCAGAAACCAACTTGTAGAAAGAAACGTATATAATCGGCTAGCTGCTGGTTTTTTAAGTTCTAGGATTTCTCAGCCAACAACTTATAGCATATCTAGGATTTCTCAGCCAACAACTTATAGCATATCACTTGCAAGAATATATCACTTAAGCAGAAGTTCTCCCAACTAAAACATTTAGACTGGACTTCTTTTTATTTGGTATGCAGGCTAGCTTTGTTCAATACCAAATAGACTGAAATCTCTGAAAAATTATAAATTGAAATCCCAACACTCTCAACACAGAGCATAAAATCCATTAGACAATGGTGTGTTTGGATGGAGGGTAAAGGAGGGAAGGTGAAGGGAAATTTGGATTTAACCTTGTTTTGGAGTTCTATTAGGAGTGTAGAGGAGGGAAATTTTGCACTAAGCCCCTATTGGGGTAATGGAAGGGAATGGAAGGGAAGGAAAAGTTTTTAACTTTCCTTCCCTTCCCTTACTGATCTCCCAAACAGGGCATAAACTTCTAACTGCACCTCTTCTGGATGAATTATAACATAGACTAGTAAGACGTAAACTCTCCTAACCCTATCCTCAACTGAAGATAGGATAATTTTAGGGGTTGGCTACAAACTATTTTCTTACTTGGGCAACTTGTCACAAGGATAATCATTGGCCACTAAAAAAAGGAAGATAAGCACTAGCCGCCAAACATGAAAGAGGCTGCCGAGCAACGCAAATAGAATATCTTCTCACATTGGATTAGATTGTTCGAATAAGAGGTACTTAAATTTGATAAATAATAACATGGACTTGTGAGACGTAAGCTAACTGTCCTTGATCCTATCAAAAACTCAAGGTAGAAAACTTTAGTTAGTGTTTGACTAACTGTTGTTAATTGTTCCCTGCATCCGGTTTGCTCATAGACCAATAATTGCCCACAAAGGAGAAGCATATGAACATAGCAGCCATAATCTCCAAAGGCCTGAAAGAGACTGCCAAATGTGGAGCAAACAGAGAACATTGATTAAAAGTTTAAATCAATAACTCTAGGCGTTGGGTGAACTGCAATCAATTTGAGAATTTCAAGCTCAAAATAACCCAGCAAAACATAAAACACTGTGGATGAAACAGCAATGGGTGCTGACTAAAGAAATGGAAAAGATGAAAAAGGGAGAGATCAAAGTTAAGAAACAGAGAGTTTTTTCTTTTGGGAAAAAGAAACTAAAATGGGACTGGTCATCCGGTCCAATTTTGAATAAAACAGCAAGACCCCATCATCGAGTCGTTGGCCCATGATTTGAAACCACAGCTGGAAAGAGCGAAACTGGCCCTCCCAAAAAAAAATCATAATGAAAAAAAAAAACCCAGAAATTGCCTAATTTGCGAAATAAATCAGTAAAGTGCAAACTCACGAGACCATGTATAAGGAGACAACCCATATTCTCTCACATGTCTCGTACCAAATTAAATCAAATAAATAATTATGTCAAATCTACCTAAAATGCTCAAAGTGTTAATTTGCAAGAATTTTCTAAATTAGCGAAATCGCATTTTGAAGTAAAATAGATGCTTCCAGATTTAGAAATATTGATAAAAGTTCACAGCTAATGAAGAAACATGCAACCGCTGAAAACTTCCCAAAAAAATTAAAAATTCCAAAGCGCACAAGGAACCAAGAAAGAGGAAGATCCAAACGTCTAATGATCGATCTCCGCTCCCAAATTTACCGTAACTCTAAAAAAAACCCAAATCTCCGCGCGCTTCCTAATGAAAAATTATATTTTTACGAAAATAACAAAATTAATTGACGATGACGAAAAGGAGGGGAAAGGATCGAACCTTGGAAGATCTGCCAACAGATTTGGACATCCTAAGCCCAGACGAAGAAGGAGTTGGAGTCGCCGGCATCAATGCCCGGAAACCGGAGGTCGCCGGAGAACTCGTCGCCGTCGTCGCCCCATCAGATAACCTCCCGGCGGCGCTATCGACGTCGTCGTCGTCCAATGTCCTCGGCACGCTAACGCAGAGATTCAGCCCTAGCGTCGCCTTGGCCTTCCTCCACCTGCTCCCCATCCTCGACGAAATCTTAGGGTTTTGATGAGATCTCAAAGCTGGGTTCCTCCTTTATCAGAGAGAAGAAAAGAAATCTCTCTTTTTTTTAAAAAAAAGAAAAAGAAAAACCCTAACGACAATAGTAATGCTGACTCGGATTATAGAGAAGGAAAACAGAACTGCCCCCTTCGGCTTTGACCTGATGCTGACAGCCAAGCGAATTACCGAACTACCCTCAGATTAATTCATAATTACGGGCCTACGAGGATGGACAGCTTAAGTCAGCGGGGAGGAATGGCGGTTGTGGTAATAATGAGGATACTTGCGGGGATAGTTCGGGTAAAAGGGCCGCGGACGCAGCCGAAAAAAGGGCGGAAGGGGAGAAGAAATTAAGACGGGAGGACCCACCCCCCGAGTCAATGAATGAAGGCGGGGTTGGAAGAAAAAAACAGCTACGTACGTACAGCTGCTCGATCTCCTCTGTTCAAACAAACAAATAAATAGAAGCTACGTACGTACGTATGCAGGAGGACACGGCATTAGTCTTTTTAATTCGGAAGAGTAAAGAAAAAACCATGAAGAGAGAGAGAGAGAGAGGGGTTGGAGGATAGGGGGGTTAATTAAGTAATTAGTTAATTAATTAAGGAGACGGGGTGGAGTAGCTTAATTAGCAGCTGTTGAAGCGGCGCTGCCTTTAAGATTTGGCTCGTGTAGCAGCAGTGACCGGAGGACCTTTGCTTGTTTGCTTGCTTCTCTTGGACGGATGTGGGATTGTGGAACCCGAAGCGACTCGATCGGTTGCCCATCATCAGGTACTTACGTGACAAAATTAGCCCTACTCTTTCATGATGACGATTTTGCAGAGTTTGATAAACAGATTAGTCTAGCTCACGATAAAATTTGAGCTCACCAGCTCACGGTTTTGTCTCTCAGGTTGAAAATGCACATCCAGTTCTCATCAACAGTTACTTTTAACACGTTGAAAGATTTTATAATTGACCGAACGAGTCTTGAGTACTTCGAGGGATTTCCGGATTTGTAATGCCCAGTCAATCAGTGTGATATTTTAGCCAAACTATCAAACTCATTTATACAAAGCCTAAGAAACGCACCGACTCTTTTTCCACCGGCCCCTTCTAGCTAGAAAAATACAATCGACTTTTACGTATGTACATCTTGACTCTTGGACAGCATAGATAGGACTTGATGTTCTAGAAATTATCCCAACGGAGAGGACTCTGGATAAATTAAGCCATGCACGGGATTTTTTTATTTTTTTATTATTGTTTTTTTTTTTTTTTTGCTCTCTCAATCTAGACTGAGCGGATTAAGAAGAAAGAGAAGTTGATTAATTGCTCGTACGTATACATTTTCGGTCAAAATTAACTTTGTCTCTTGCTAATTAATCCGAGGCATCCTGCCTTGGCTTTTGCTTTCACATGATGATGATGATGATAGATACATCTCGGGCACAGTGTTGTTCATCGGACACAAGAGTACTGGACATCTTATCTCTTTTCTCCGTGTTTAAAAAATCGAGCTGACAGTTTTGTTTTTGAAAATACAACTTAATTACGGTAATTTAACCTCACTAACTCACACCGCTCTGTAGCCAGGCTGTGGCATTGAATTTATATTATATTATATTATGTACTAAGTTTGATGAAAAATTCGAGCTATATAGTTACTTGTTTTTTTTTCTAATTAATTAATAAGAAAAAGTACACAGCGCGCCCCTCTCTCTCTCTCTCTCCCTGACTTATTTACAATCGCGCCTGCCTTGAATAAAAGCTAATTCCATGCGTACAAGTGCGATCGATCTTAAACATGATACATCCGTGTACGTTTTGAATTTCATCCTGAATGACTTTAAAGTAATTAAACGCGCGTATCAAATTTATTATTACGCTAATCTCTCATTCTAATAAATATAAACAAGTTAATTAATTAAGCTTGTTACACTCCCACGTGCTCAAAGGCCAAAGCAAATGGAGATTCGCCAAACTCATAGAAAAGGCCAAAACGTTGCCGTCAACTATGATATTGACGCCTACGTGTGTATGTGTAACTTCAACCCACTGCCGCATTATCCTACATTGACTTAATTAGCGACGATCATATATAATCACATGCCTGCTAGCTAGCGAAGAGACGTTAATTAATTATGAGGCTATACTCAAGCTCCATATCAATGGATCCGGATTCGATCTCTACTCATGAATAGGGTTTCCTAATGTTTCCTAGTAGATCTATCCCCTCCGTCACCCTTCATCCCTTCCAATAGGCCCCACATATGTAAAATAAAAGGCCAAGATTGAGTATTAGCAAATATTAATTAGGACACTATTCATGAGCAGAGGATCCGCCCTCTCCCAAAAGGCCACTTTTAGGAACCAATGGAATCCTCTTCTATATATACTCAAATCTATTGGGACCTCGAAATAAGTCATCTTCCAAAAAGAAAGTTTACTTTACTAAATGATCTTTATTAAAATACATTTTGATAGATGATTATCGTTAATTACCTTTTACTTATTAATATCTAATTTATCAATGCGATCCCCCTATTAATTAATTTGTCTTGAAGCAAGGACCGGGAGGAGGAATTCAATTAATTGTTTCAAATGTAACATGCATGCATAAAGTGAGATAATTGTTTATGTTAGAAAGTTAATTAATTGCGTGAGTGAGAGGATATTTGGGAGTTTAGGGTTCTTTTAATCTTTTCTGATGACTACTTAATCTGAGGGAAGTAAATCTATCCACATGTAACACACGTTAGAGGGTCAGAGGAGATTTCCTCAGGCGTGTCCTCCGATGTTCAAGGCTTATTCACTATTTATAGAGAATCTGTGATGGCACACTGGTAATTTGACCCGACCGGTCGATCGAGTCGGCGATCAGACTTCAATTTACACGCATCAGTGGCCAATTGAGTGAGTCAGCTTTCTATTTTATGTGATAGTGAAAGAATGGCGGAACTGTGAGCGACGTCCAAGGAGTCATTATGACTTCGGATCGAGAAGTCATTATGACTTCGGCTCGAGAAGTCATTATGACTTTAGCTATGCATTTAATGTGATAGCGACTGAGCTGCGAAGTATGAGCGCTGATTGGTCATGCGTTAAATACGAATAGCATTGATGAGACCGATAGGTTATTCCATCTTTCGAGACATTCTCTAGCAGAGTCCTATCAGAAGATGTCTTTCGTCTCGAACTTAGATTTCTTTAATAGATCCTTACTTGAAGACGCCTTTCATCTCAGACTCGAGCCGTTAGAAAGATTGGCAAGGTTCACAATTGGATCATACTTTCAGACTATATGACTCAACCTGTTAATATAATACATGGCTAACTCCTAAGAGCTCATTAAACTTGTGATATACAGGATAGAACAATAATGTTTAGACTTTAGAAGATTATGCTTCCCGTCTTGGCAGGCTTATTGTAAAAAAAAAATAGACGGCTATGTTTGTACCAAATCCTGTGGGCTTAGAACATGTTTGACAACCTACTTATTTTTACTTATAAGTGTGTTTTTACTTATAAGGTTTCACAATCATGTTTGGTAAATTTTACTTATTTACTTGTTTTTAACTTATAAGTAGGCAAAAAAAATAAGTTGGGATTTCCCAACTCATCTTTTGGGTACATATAAGGAGATTTACGTATTGTTGTCAAAAATCTATTTTGCCCTTAAAAATAAATAAAAATAAGTAATAAGCAACTTATTAGGCTTCAAAAAATAAGTACCAGCTAAACATGCTCTTAATTTGGTCCCCATCACCATCATGATGAAGATGTGTATGCTGCTGCTGATGATGATGATGATGCGTGGAACTCCCCCTGCCTCACGTGCACAGCATCCCCTTAATTAGTTTGGCAGCTACTCTATTAGCGCACATTGGGAGCCCACAGTCTGAATTGTCTTCTTAATCAATCATCATATTCCCCACCCACTTGAAACACAATTCGGTTAGTTGAGACTTCAGCCCACAGAATAAGTAGGTGCAAAAGTGATGCTCTACATCTTCAACCCAAATCTTGAATCCTCTCATTTGTCTAATCAGGTCGGGTTTTAGTAGTAGTACTAGATCCGGATCCAGTTATAAAGGATTTTCTATTGCTCGAATCTACAATTAGATTTTAAACAATTAATTAGCACTAATACCAATTGTTGAAAAGCAGTGCGCTGTGCGAGGTTTCGCCCTCATCTCCCAACTTGATCCCCACAATGTTGTTAGAGCAAACAATCACCTAAACAACAAGGCAAACAAACACGAAAAAGAACAATATTCGAAAAATTACAAAAACAAATACTGCAAAAAAGTAACCGGTATGGTGTTTTCAGTCGCCAAAGTACGGTTATTTGCCAGCAACGGACATGTGTCCTTCTACATACACCGCTCAAATCAAATTGGCAGTCAGAACCAAGAACCCCCGACAGCCGACTCGCCAAGTCGGCATCTCCTTAGGTCGACTCGAAGGGCGGTGCTTGTCGGTCCTCTTGTCGAAGACGACTCGCTACAAGCCCACTCGACCAGCAATTCAATACCTTGCGGGTTCGACTCAAGAGACGTTACTTCTTGGCCAAGCTAAAGGACGACTTCAACCTCGAGCCTTTCCCATTGACAACGCGTTGACATCGCATTAAATGCTTGGCAGACGCCTTCATACCTCTAGCCCGAATAGTCTTCATGACTCATCGGACCACGTTGGCACTGCCATGCCCCCATCATTTCATATTAAATACTAAGGTAACCTCTCCTCCACTCGTTGACCAACACTTGTAAAGTATGTGCTGACGTAGTCGCCATCTCATACTTGTTTCCCGACATCCTGTACTCGACCGAGATTACCATTATGCACTTTTCCACCACTATAAATAGAGATATTATTCTAAATACTGGGAGGGCTATTTCAGCTAAGCAATTCAACAACATCATGCTCCATTCCACTACACTACACTCTAGAACTCATAAAGTTCATCATTTTCTCACTCAAGTCCATCAACTGACTTGATCGTCGGAGGAACCATGGGGAAACTAGTCCCCGTCCTCTCATAAGTTGCTACTTGTACATGCTAAAGCTACTCAGCTCAAAACCAGATATTCGGAGAAGTGATCAGCCCCCTAATCAACCTCACCTCCATTTTAATGACTGTTTGATTTTTAACATCAACAGTTTAGCTCCCACCATGGGGCCTCTTTCTTTTTCGAGCAAGTATGTCTGGTTCTGAGCATAGGGCTGATCAGTCTCACCCTGAATGACCACACTACAGCTACGTTCCTCAAGCTTAGCTTGAAGAAACAACTTAGCAGATCTCTCAATTCCTCCAACAACAACTCTCTACCTTCACCAGTAAGCTCCTCAGCCGGTTCCCACAGTCGCAACAAGCCACTTCTGTCGTCCCTCCGCCTTTTGAAGACCAGCGATCGGAGAATCACCCCCCTTTTGGAGCCCAACGAATAATTCTGCCTTAGACTCCTCATGCTGCTACCAAGCAACGGAGGGATCGCATCGATCACACGACCCCGCCGCCATATTGGTTGACTCACCCTATGGAACCCTGCGAGGAGCATCTTAAAAAATACTTTCTATAATACAGTAAAAATTTCATTAATTATAAATGAAATCTTTTTGAATCTGACTCTTGTGTTGCACTCTCGTGGTGCCAAATCTATGCAGGAATCCTAAGCCCTTGATACCTTCTCAGGATAAACGCAAGGCATACTTGCTATCTATGGGGAACATTTCATATCATTTATTGTTGCATGAAAGTGTGTTTATGCTTAATTTTAGGGGTGCTAAACTGTATCCGTATTCGAGGAAATATCCGTAACCGTATCCTTTAGGATATGGATATGGTTACTCAAATCCATAATCGATAGGATATGGTTACGGATATGGTTTTGTAGTAAAATATCTGTATCCGTATCTGAAATATCTAAATACATATTAGTCATACTCTTACGATAGTTTCGATTCTTAGATTATTGATTTGTGGTTAATTTTGATGATCAATATGTCTAATCTTAACTTTTCAGTTATAATGAACATAGTAACGAACTCTTTTGTATCATATGAACTATATTTTTCTCAATAATATCTAGTTTTCTTATATATATTTTGTATCATCATGCATATCTGCTTATATATCCGCATGTATATCTGTAACCATATTCGATTTTAGCAGATATGGTTATGAATTTTTCTTACCGATGTATATTCGTATCTGTATCCGTATCCGAGATGGGTAAGCGGATATGGATATGGTAAGCATCATATCCGAGCCGTATCCAGACCGAATGCACCCCTACTTAATTTGCTATCTATATATCTTGAACATGCATATGTTTTAATATTTCAACTTTTAAATTTGTTATTACCCAAAAGGAGAGATTATTCGCACAACATCTCTTATTTGAATAATAACAAACTCTCATTTAGTACTAATATTGATTTGAGATATTTTAATACAGCTAAATGCAAGTGTGAGAAAGGTACGAGGCGGAATGATGAGAAAATTAACTAAAAAGCGGATTCCTACACCACAATTATCGATGGTGGCCTTTGACCATTGGTGGATAATGATCATCGATGGTGCAAAAGTCTAGAGACATGAATACCATTGATCGTGCCCATCAACCATCGATGATCTCTCAACACCGTCAATGTCAAGAGGCACCATCGATGGTAAAGTCCGCTGATGCAAAATTTTATGATTCAATCACAACCATTCTTTGTTCATATTATCTCCAACCTCTACCACATTACTTATATAACTTAATTGTGAGAGAAAAACTTAGAGAGAGAGAGAGAGAGAGAGAGAGAGAGAGAGAGAGAGAGAGAGAGGAGAAGAGAGAAGAGGAGGATTTCAAGGGTTTTGATTTTGAGAGATCAAGAAGTGATTTTTGGTTCTCGAAGCCTTGTCAAACTCTTACTTTTCGCACATAACATCTTCAGATTGTTCCATATCGAGAAGAGTTGCCCTTCGATTGATTTTCATCACCATTGTTCATTATGCTTCACTTATGTTCTTCAAATGACAATTTGTTTTATTGAAAGGGCTGTAAGATCATTTTTAATTTAGGTTAACTAATGTTTGATTTGTATCTTTTTAAACTTCTTTTACGATGTACTCAAGCCAGTTGAATTGAGGGTTAAAACTAGCTAGGGCTAAGAGTTATTCATTGTAAAGAGTTAGTTTAGACAACTAGTTTGAGAAAAACTAGGATTTCGATCTTGTAAGCCTACTAAATTGGGTTTATAATTTAGGTGAACTCTTTTTATCATGGGGAAGCCCTTTCGAGAGAAGAAAGAGTGCATGTATGATTGTTTATCCAAATCACTATAAAATTTCGGGTGTTCTTGGTTGCTTTTAGTGATAGTTATATTATTTGATATCGTTTATCACTTTTATTTGCTATATTCGCTGTATATTCTGTGTTTTGATGAAAAACAATAGTAATTCTAGTCACCCCTCTCTAGATTTGCATTTCAGATCTAACAAAAATCTTGAAATTCAATGATCCAAAAGTTGACATTCATTTGATGCATATTTAACTAATATCCTAGAATCCAAGTGAATTTTACTTTTCCCAAGTGACGCAAATGTAGCTTCCCCCAAGTATCGACTAATTAAGGGCACTATTATATAATAAATAGTATGCAAATACGTAACACTTTTCACGAAACTAAGATACATGTATGATACAAATCTAACTTCTTTATAGAAGTACATGGCTTAGGCAATAATTAATGCACTCCACATACTCACAAAGGTATGGGATTCATCATACTAATAATGGAGTTGTGGGTTAAAAGCCCTCGCCTCCTTAATTTTAGTACATAAAAGATTCCAACTTTAAAGGGATACTCCAATGGCTTTCCTAAAAAAAGAGCAGATCTTTTGATGCTCTCTGAGAAGATTCTCAAAGTGAACTATACTTGTTTCACTACTAAGTTGATAACAAGCTTGCACTAGATGAATGAAGCATACATGCATGTGTACGTGCGTCAATAGTTTTGAAGAGTTAAGGAAGGAGCAAGAGGGAAATTAAAGTGTCTTTGCAAATTAAAGCTCACTTTGTAATCTCCCTTAGTAAAACATATGGCTTTCTTAGCTTTTTTTCGTTGACTTGCTCCATAAAGCCTGGCAACTTGTCTAAGGTTAAGAAAGCAAAGAGCCCTTTGTGCGTGTTCTTTTTTTTTTTTAATTTTTTTAATGGTTTTAATTTGGTTCTCTCTCCATCCAAAG